>PVIH01011393.1:0-69467 GCA_004025045.1 Sigmodon hispidus
GGGGGGGAACAGTCCCCAGTGCCACCCTAGTCGGGGGCAAGGAGTGTGAGCCTGCCTGCCCTGAAAGTGTGATGCTCCACAGATGAGAGTGACTACGCCAGCTCCCTGCGAGAAGCACTGGTCCCTCTTGTTGCTGACCACAAGTGTAGCAGCCCTGAGGTGTATGGTGCTGACATCAGCCCCAACATGCTCTGTGCTGGCTACTTTGATTGCAAGTCTGATGCCTGTCAGGTAGGCTACTGCCAGCTCCCGGCGAGCCCACACAGATGGGACCTTCCTGGAATTTCCTAGGAGCTCGAGGGTTAGCAGGGAGCCTAAGCAGAAGGTCCACACACTGTGGACCACCTAGCACTTTCTGAAGGGCATCCCTGCAGTAGGAGGGGACCGTCTAAACAGATGGGAAACTAAGCCACGCCCACCATCACAGAGAGCCCAAATAAAGCCCCTCTGGGCAACAGTTAGCGCCATCTACTTGATATCAGGCCTCCAAGGATACAGTTCTCTACCAAGATTTCTCTTGTGTGCTCAAAAGCAACCAATCAATCAATAGCTAATATTTGTCAAGGGCTCCATAGACCAGACCATGGTCATGGTTACATGTCAAACTGCTTCAACATGGAGGGGCTGCTTTATGCCTTTTAAATAAGTGAGGAAACTGAGTGTCCGAGAGGTCAAACCCCTTTTCTGAGGTGGCACAGGTAAGAAGCAGTAGAATATTGGGGCTTGATTCTGGGTTAATCAGGGAGGGCTTCCTGGGGAAGGGGGCTATTGCATTTGTTCCAAGAGATGTAGAGAAGTGTGTCAGGCTATACAGAGGCATTTCTGGCAGTGGTACTAGCATGCTGGGACCAAGAATGTCTACGTGTTCCTCACGGAGTAGGATCACAGCTGTGGGCTGAGGAAGTGAGGATGCTTTTCCAATAGTTTGAGGATGAGATGCCTTCCTGACTGATTGGGGTTGAGAAAAGAGGCCACACTTCTCTTACCTGCCTGTCACCTGTCCCCAGGCAGTCAGCCTGAAAAATCCTCTGTCTTCAGTGAGCACCAGGGACACTTACTGGGACTCTTCAGGACATTTGCAGGGTTAGAAGTCCAGGTGCTCCTGAGTCGGACTCCTGGCTGCTGTGCATGGGTGGCTGAATTGTATCTCTGTTTCAGGGGGACTCAGGTGGGCCCTTGGTCTGTGAGAAGAATGGTGTGGCTTACCTGTATGGCATCATCAGCTGGGGTGATGGCTGTGGGCGACTCAACAAGCCAGGAGTCTACACTCGTGTGTCCAATTATGTGGACTGGATCAATGACCGCATTCGACCACCCAGGAGACTAACAGCTGCCTCCTGAGACCCCTGGCGGGGGCACTGCTCACAATTCCCTGATGCTACTGACAATAAAAATGCTTCAAAAGACCTGCTTTTCACGATGCTATTGCCTCCATCCAGGTAGCTTTGTGTCTAGCCTCCCCAAGCCATGACTTGGGCCTTCAGTGTAGTTGGTGTGGCTTCAGGGTAGAGCCTGAAACCAGTGTAGCCCCTGAGTGTGGATAGTAGCCTTCCACCTCACACAGGGGGCCAGCAAAGTCAGGCCCCTCTAGGCCCTATACTGGCCAGGGTCCAGGCACCCTGAGCATCCTAAGACAGGACATGGAAGCCAAATCCAGCTCCCCAAGCCATGAACAAAGTCGTGTACTTAGCTTCAAGATGGCAGCCTGCCATCATTTTCCCATCAGCTGTGACCGCTCTGAGGGAGATTTGAGAAGCAGGGCCCACATCTGGATTATAGTAATTGGCTACTGGTACTAAACACATCGAGGCAAGACATGGAGCTAGCTTATTCTGGAATGGACAAGATGAGGCCAGAGACAGTGGGCAGTGTGGTGGGGGAGCAGGGGACAGACTCCCTAAGCCTGTGGGTTGTGGGAGGAACTGAGTATGTCTCATGGGTCTTTAGAGTCTGCCATGAAAATTCATTACCCGTTGGGGAAGGGCACAGAGGTAAAGAGGTAAAGGAAACAGGTTAGGGTGGTCAGAGGCAGCTGTCCCTATAGATACCCAAAGCAGTCACACTTGGACTGGGAGATAAAGACCAAGCATATGGTTCCTAACCCTGTAGCCTGAGCAGGGCAGCAGATGGTATCTTGTTCAGTGTCTCTAGCTAGGACCAGGTTTTCCCGTGCCTGACCTGGGCACTTCTTGCTCTCTTGCTGTGCCTTTGCTCTTCCTATGGTATCTGGGTCTCCCCATGCCCCACCTAGAGTCTGTTCAGTTCTGGGTGATGCCTTTGCCCCAACCCACCCAGAAGTCCACATGTGTTCCTTCCTCGGCTACCTAAAGTACCGGAGGTTCTCTGTGGATGACCCTCATTCCACTCTCGTGGCATCCTGTGAGATTCTGAGGGAGCTGATCTAGGAGGACCTTCTCCAATGAATTCATCCTGGTCAGAAGGACCCAGGCTCTGCCAGTTCCTTAACTCTGGGTCCTGGATCATTTAGAACTGCATCCAGAAATCTGGATGGTGTAGTCAGATGGATGTGCTCTACCCAGGTAACAGAAGCCCAGTGGCCAGCTGCTTGCTGACATTGGTCTACTGGTCCAGTGATTAAGTCACCTAAGAGCCAGTGGAGCTGGGGGGTGATTTAGATTGTTCTCGGTGACAATTAGAGTGAACCTTGGCCCAATGTGACTGGAGTCGGCACAAGATGAGAAGATTAGGACACAGGTACTCGCAGATGGATGATTGTATTTCGATCTGGGGAGAAAATAAACCTATAAACCAAGGAGAATGGCCCTATGTATATGGATTTGTGCCCTTCCATAGCCATCTAGGGATGCTGAGCTATCCCTGGTCTCTTCATCATAACCACATCTTGAATTGGTCCTGCCAGGGGACCAGTCCACAGGGATGTGGCAGACATATCCTGCTTGTATTGTTTTACTGTTTGAATTATTTATATCTCTGTGTGAAATTTACCCATCATTTTTATTATGTCCTTCAAACATTTTATAGACTTACATAATAAGTTCTAGAGCATTCCTTCTTTCTTCAGAATTCTCTAAGATTCAAGGAACGATTGGGATGATCTGCTCTCTGGAAGCTGGTAGGATGCATCAATAATTGTACTTGGCCTGGCATTTTCTTTAGGGCTGCATCTTCTGATTTGTGGTTTGAAATAGTTCTAGGATTAGCTGAGGGTCTTCTTTCTTCTGAAGCCTGTGCCCTCCAAAATTTAGATTTTAACTTAACTGGATTGCTTTCTTGTAGCTGTGACAATATGCCTAGAAGAAGCGAGTTAAGAGAAGAGAGGGTCTGGACGCTTGGCCATGTCCTGGCACGGAGCGGTTTTGGCTGGGAGGCCCCTGGTAGCGACAGGGATCAGTTTGGTTTAGTGGCGCAGCGTGGCTGGAGCTGCAGGCTCGGGGATGGGAAACAGCACATCCTTATCTATGGGGAAGTCAGCAACTACTCCTGTGAACCAGATCCAATAAGCAGGAGAAAGAACATAAGACAGATCAACCTGCCCACATCTAGGCTCTGACTCTGGACACTTAGGACCCTTAAGAGAAACAATCTCTAACAATTGTGTGGTGATTTTCTCAAAAACATCCTGTTCTTACTGTTCAGTGGCCAAAAAGATTTTCCATGACATGAATGTCAACTATAAAGTTGTGGAATTGGATATGCTGGAATATGGTAGCCAGTTTCAAGATGCCCAACATAAGATGACGGGAGAAAGAACTGTTCCAAGAATATTTGTGAATGTTTATTGGAGGTGCAACTGACACTCATAGGCTTCACAGAGAAGGGAAATTGCTGCCACTGGTTCATCAATGTAACTTAAAAAAAAAAGCAAGCAGAAAGAAGTTGAATGATGTGGATATTCACTGTGACCAGAAAAATGTTAGTTAATGCAGTGCCACTTTTTAATTGTTTGAGGATGTTTTAAGTATGTGTACTACCTTCATAAAGGCGACTTAAAATAATGAACAATAAATTTTCATGGATCCCCCCCCCCAAAAAAAAAAAGAGAAGAGAGGGCCTCCTGGCTCACAGTTAATCCTTGTATAGTCTGTCATGGCAGGAAGCCGTGGTGCTGGGAGTTGAGGCAGCTGGTTGCATTCTGTCTACAGTCAGTTAATTTTCTTCTTTTAAAAAGTATTTTATTATTATTATTATGTTTATATGTATGAGTGTTTTTCCTGCATGTATGTCTGTGCACTATGTACATGCCTGGTGCCCAGAAAGGCATGAAGAGGGTATTGGATCCCCTGGAATTGGAGTTACAGAGGTTTGTTGACCACTAACCGGATGCTGGAAATTGAATCTGGATCATCTGACAGAGAAGCCCATGCTCTTAACTGCTGAGCCGTCTCTTCCGCCTAGAGCCTCAGCCCATGGAATGGTGCTGGCCACATTCAGGGTGGTTGTATTGGTCAGGGTTCTCTAGAATAATAACTTACAGAATGAATCCCCCATATATGCAAATACACACACATATAAAGGGGATTTATTGGATGACTTATGGGCTACAATCCAGCTAATCCAACAATGAGCAGGAAGTCCAAGAGTACAGTAATTGTTCAGTCCACCAAGATGGATGTCTCAGCTGGCCTTGCTATCTGCCAGAATTTCAAAGCAATAGGCTCTAATGGCATTGAAGGAATGGACTTGTCGACCAGGTGAGGCCAAGCAGGCAAAGAACAAGGGCTTCTTTCTGCCCTCTCCTTCGATCTCCAGCAGAGAGTGCACTGTAGCATGGGATGGTGTCACATGACGAGACAAACAAGCTGCTGACTCAGGTCTCCCTCTTCTTATAGGTCCCTAGCCCCATTAAAGGACCCCATCCCCATGACTTAATTTAGCCACAATCTACCTCTAGATATCAGAAACATGTGAGAATTAGGTTCTAGCACATGGACTTTGAGGGATCCATTTGGCCATGACAATGAGATTTTTTTACCATCCAATTGTAATTGTTACTCTCTGAATCTGAAGTTATTCTCTGTCATCACATGGAAGCCATCCCATGACTCCTGACTTCCATTGTTCCCATAGTACAATCCACTGTAGCTCTTTCATTTTGTGGGTTATTCCTGTCCTGATGGTGTCTGTGATGTCTGAGTTTGGTATGATGCATACATGTGGAGGTGAGATCATTGCATTCTGCTTCTGTGTGCTAGGTTCATGGTCCCATAGAGTTCACATGATGATTCAGGGATTTGGGTTTTACCTCTCTAGTGGTCCCAGAGATCCACAGGTCTTGGTGTCCTCCAGTGATAACTGATTATTTCAGAATGCCTTTTCTGTATCACAAGTGAACTCAGAACTTGGTGGCATGGAACCACAGTTGTTTACCTAGTTCATAACTCTTTAGGGTTGATAATCTGGGCTGAGCTCTGCTTTTATACATCAGGAGTGGATGGCTGTAGGCTGGAGCCCAGGGTGGAAGGACCATTGAATCTCATCACCAGCAGGCTGGCTTGGGCTTGTTCACACGACAGAGGCAATGCTGCAGAACGGAAAGGGGTGAGAGCCAGACTTAGAGGGTGGGGAGTCCATCTCTCAGTGTGAGGGAATGCATGGGCACATTTTAAGGGGTATAAAAGTGGAAGGAAGGAATCATTTGCAAATATCTTGGCTCATTTTGGGTTGCTATAATGGACTATCTGAGACTGAATAATTTCAGAGGTTCATTTGGCTCACTATTCTGGAGGCTGGTTCTGGCATCTGCTGAGGGCTTAGGCTGCAGTGTAACGTGGCATAGGACATCACAGGGTGAGACAGAGCCTAATTGTAAAGCCACTAATTCCACCATGGAGTACCATTTCCATGATCACACTAATCCTAATAGCCCTCCACTCCACCTCACCCCAAATACTGTTAACTTAGGAATTAAGTATTACATTTCTAAAGGGTGGCTATAGAAGGGTGGCTACACTCAAACCCCAGCCCAGCTAATTTCTTACTCTGCTGCCTCTGGTATTAGTTGCCTCTGTCGCTATTACTCAGTGGCCGTCACTGACGATCTGAACTTATCAATTTGTATAGAGAAAAGGTTCTTCGGCTCACAGTTTTGGAGATTTTAGCCCATGATTGACCTCATTTCCTTTGAGCCTGCAAACAGATGTATGCAGCAAAACAATCCACTCACTTGAAGGCTAAGACACAGAAAACAAAGAGGAATAAGCCAGAGTCCTGTTGATGCTTTTATGGTGTGCTCTGCCATGACCTGAAGACCCTTCTCAGGCCCCTCCTCTCAAAGGTTCCACAGCTTCCCCATAGCAATAGCAGGCAGACAAAGGCTTTAACATGAGGGCCTGGGAACCAGTCCAGCTCTAAAGGATAGCAGTTTCCCTGACAGAACAGCACATACAAGAACAGACGTCTAAGCAGACAACTTTCTCTCCTGTTACTGCCAGACCTGTTTCCTTTGCAGCATACTAATTAAGCCTATTCCTTAAAAAAAATATTGTTTGGCCATTTAAGAGGCTAGAAGTTCATAATCAAGGGACGCCAAATTCAATTCCCAGGTCCTCCCACTTATAGACAGCTGCCTTTTTTTTGCTGGGTCCTTCTGTGGCTTTTTCTGTGTGCCGAGGAGAAAGCACTCTTTGGGAGCGCTCTCATTTTATAAGGACATCTGTCCTGTCAGATTAGGGCCCCCAAGTATGACCTCATTTACCTGAAATACCCTCTTAGAGGCTCTGTGTCTGCATGGTCACGTGGGGGTGAGAATGTCAGCAAATGGCTGGGGAGCAGGGGTGGGGGGATGTCCAGTCCACAATACCCTTCTTCTCATCACGTGACCAGTGACAAATGTTTGCATGATACCATCGTGCATCTAACGGCTGGGCTCCGAGGCGCCAGTCACTTCTCCCCGCTTTCCACTGCTTAGAGCCTTCAGTACTGTCTCAGTGGAGGGAAAATGGGGATGTGAAGAGATGAAATGGGGCTTAGTGCCTGCCATGGCCTGCAGGAGTGTGTCTGTCCAGCATTTCCAGTCCCCTAGAGATGCCAAGCCAGGCAGGCCACCTGGTCCCACCCTCCCCTGTGTGTGTCAACTGATCATCTGAAAGCCTCTTGCATATGCAGTTCACCTGGCAATGAGTAGTAACAAACCCAGGCTGCAACAGGAAGCCTCATGATGATGTATATGTTCTTGCCCAATAAGAGGTCTGTCTGCAGAGCCACTGATGAAGCAGCAGCATCCCAAGGTTGGGATGTGGTAATGACAGTTCAGCAGTCCACAGGGCTTTGCAGCAGCACTGTGGCTGTGAGGTCAGACAGAGGTGCGGCTGTGACCACAGATGTAAGCTTCCTTAAAACCCTGTGGTGCCCAGTGTGCCGTGGTGCCAGGCAGGGCTGTGGGGCTGAGTGTCATCCTGTCTCACATATGACAATGCTTTCCTGCCCACCCACTCCTTCCAGCTGTCACCTTGATTCTTCAAGAGGCTTAACATCCTCCTGGTCAGCTGGCCATCCTTCAGTGGCCCGAGATAGTTTCATCATGGAGATCCCCAGCAACTCTGGTTGTAAAGTCTGGGGAAACTGAGGCACAGAGAGGGCCAAGGTCACAAAGTACTTGGCTAGACCACCTCCTCCTCTACTAGGCAGATAGTTCTTGCGACCTTCCAGCAGCCTTGGTGACCACAGTGCTGCCTCCTGGGTCACGTGGGGTGGGAGAAGGAAGCTAGCTGTCTAACCCCATGGTGCCCGCATTTCCGGGGCCAGTGAGGGAGCAGGTGCAGCTGCCAGGCGTGGCTGGAGTTTGGGCCAAGGCCAGCGCTTGGAATGCAGCAGGACGTGGCCCCTCCCTGCAGGGGAGAGCAAGTGCCAGGCTTCAGGGCTGGAGGATGTGGCCGTGGCTACAACCCCCAACTGACTCCACAGCGGCTGTCCTGAGCCAGTCCCCAGGGGCATCCGATATGTGGGGAGTATGAATGGGGCCGTGTGGACAGCAACTGTTCTGTGGAAGGTGCTGGTGATGCAGAGTGAGGAACATACAAAGCTCCTTCCTAGACCTGGGACCCCCTCCCTGCATCAGGCCCCAGCAGGACATCAGAAAACATTAACATCAGCACTACGATGGTCCACTTAAGGTTTGTCCTTCCGGTTTCCTGGAGGGTCTGTGGCAAGGGCTTCCAGGTTGACTGCTGCTCTGGGGCCAGCTCGTGTGAGAGCCCTGGCATGAGTCCTCGTACCACTCAGATCCTCCGATTCTCTGTATGGAACAGATGGGAAGTGGCCTGAGGAGTCTGCAGGAAGACTAGCCCAGCACACTGCAGGACTGCAATACGGTTTGGCCCTTATTCCCTTTCTGCCTGGACCAGAGTTCCTTGGGGCTGGGGATCAGGACGGGCAAATGCATAGAGCTCCAAGGTGCAGACAGTTCTCAACTGTGGCTGCTCTCTATCTTTTGGGGTGCTCCTAGGCCATGGGTCTTAAGGAGGCCTTATATCTGGGGAGTCCACTTCACGCTGCCACGGTAACTTGGGATGGCCATAGA
Organism: Sigmodon hispidus; assembly: GCA_004025045.1. Taxonomy (NCBI): domain Eukaryota; kingdom Metazoa; phylum Chordata; class Mammalia; order Rodentia; family Cricetidae; genus Sigmodon; species Sigmodon hispidus. The sequence goes on from PVIH01011393.1 coordinate 8,501, forward strand.
AAGCTCATAAAAACCCTAATCAACCTTAGGCTGAGAAAGAGAAATCCAGAGACTCAGGGGCCAGCTGGCTGGGCAGGAGGCTACTAGGCGAGGTTGTTGTCAAACAGCATAGCCACCCAGGCCCTTCTTGATGTAAGGCTGGTGAGAGCTGGCTTTCAGAAGGGGAAGAGACCAGCCAGGGACAGAGATGTGACACAGTGGCCCCTGGCCCTGGTGACCACCTGCACAGAGGCCAGATACTCAATTGAATGGGAGGGAACAAGCCCCAAAGTGGATACACCCATCTCCTCTACCTGCTACCTCTGATAGCTACTTCTGGGGGTGGGGAAGGCCTAAGGACTGAGGAAGGTCTTCAGCCAGAGCTGTTGTAGGTTGGTCTGTCATTGGGGTGTCTCATGACTCCATGAGGTGGGGGAAGGGCGGGTGCAAAGGATGAAGCCAGTGAAGTCAAACTAAAACAGAGACTGAGCAGGCACACGGCCACAAAGCCTTCTGGGGGATTGTCTTGAGAGTTTCCTTTTCTTTTGGAAACTGCCACTGTCCCAATCTCCCCCTCATCCTCTTCCCAGGCTGACTTTCTTTCCCTGGGAGACTTCCTCAGGTGGTCTTAGATAGTGGTCTGGAGGCCTGGCAGGAGCAGAGCCCGCTGGCATCCAGCTGGGCGCAGAGGCTGTCCAAGCTCACTGCCACCTATTGGTTTGCACTTTGCCAGGGTCTTAAAGACTGAGGCCCAGGGGCGCCCCGCCCAGTCTCCCCCGCATCCAGGTCCCCGTGTCGCCGAGCCCCGCCCGCCACGCCGGGCCCGCCCTCCTGGCACAGCCCTGGGCCCTCCCGGAGCTATTTTGAAAGTGACCCTGGGCTCGGGCGCCCGGGGCGCACGGAGAGGGCGCGGCGGCGGGCGGCGGGAACCATGACAGAAGATGACCGAGGCAGCGCTGGTGGAGGGCCAGGTCAAGCTGCGGGACGGCAAGAAGGTTGGGGCGCCGCGGGGGCGCAGGGCGGGGGCGCGCGCGGGTGGGGGCGGGGGCGCGGGGCGCGCGCTCGCGGGTGATCTCTCACGCTGTCCTGTCTCCGCAGTGGAAGAGTAGGTGGCTGGTGCTGCGCAAGCCATCGCCGGTGGCAGGTGAGAGGCCGGGCGGCGGGCGGGGCTGCGGGCAGGTCGCGGAGAGCCGGTGGGATCCTGCGGGCCCTGCTGCGTGTGGCCGAGGTGCCAGCTCTCCCGAAATAGCCGCGGGGGAGCCGCTGAAACCCGGCCCCGCGGCGGTAACTGGAGAGTTGCAGCCGGTCCGGCGCCGGGACCCTGGGACCTGGCCACCCGCAACACAGCCCCGATCTAGTCCTGAGTGGAGATGGGGTGGGGGTGTGTGAGAGCTAACCCTTTTCCTGAACCAGCAGAGCCCCAAGAGGGGCTTCAGCCTCCCCATGGAGTGCCAAGCAGACTCCAGAGTGTGCCATGGAGACTTAGTTGTCCTGGTGAAAATGCTTGCATCAGGCGCTCCCATGCTGCTTTACAGACAGTGCTACCTTCCCCCAATCCCACCTTCCCAGGTAGGGCAAAGGTCGGCTGCCAGGTAGAATGAGTCCTACTTTTGTGTCCCAGAAAAGTGACATCTACTGTGATTAGGGGAGTCATCCTTCTGGGACGAGAGACCGGTACCGGGGTCTGTGGCCTCTGTATGGGGAGGGCCAGTGAGGAGCTAGGGCAATTGGGCAGCTCCACCCTGGAACTGCAGCTGTTTCAGGAGACAGGTGCCTTGGAACTGGCCCAGGCACCCAGGGGTCTGTAGGGGAAGTTGGGTAGGGACATATGTGTGGCAGCCTCACACATGTGCAAGCAGACAGTGACTTCCAGGATGTTGGGTGTCTGTCAGCTTCCAGGAGGGGTGGCACAATGCACTACCTGCTTTTGTGGTCAGTCTCTTTCTGCTTTGGCCTCGGGGGGCTCCACAAAGGCCCTGGCTCCTCAGGCTGTTGGTGTCTTTATCGGTCCTTCAAGCCCAGACCCTCTGTGGCTCAGAGCCTGGCAGGTGTGTGTGTGTGTGTGTGTGTGTGTGTGTGTGTGTGTGTGGTGTGGCAGGTCCTTGTCCTTAGGATCCCAGGAGGTCTGGGAGAGGAAGATTGGAGGTTAGGGAGAGGAAGGGGCCGTGGACACCGGAAGGTTAGGGGTGTGGAACTGTAGAGAGATAAGGGCCACGGGGTGTATAAGAACTGTGATGAGCTGTGGCCAGAGTGTGGGACCCTGTTGGACTGACTCATATGCAAAGCACTAGAGTAGCTGGTGAAGGGTCACAGGGAAGGCTCCTGGGATAGATGCTACCCCCAAAGAGCATCCTGAGAAATGCTCATGCCTGTTGGGATCTAAGAGCTTCCATGCTCCAGATGGTGAACAGGCCAGAGTCCTCAGGGGCGGGACTGGTAAAGGACCCTGGATTATAAACTGTCCCCAGATGAGGCTCTGAAGTTGGGCTGGAATTTTTTAGGGGTGGGAGGTGACTGGGGGGTGACCGAGAGTGGAGGATGTGGCCCTGCCTCTCTGGGCCTGTTCATCCTGAGCCTGAGTCACACCGCCTCTTGGGCTTTGTGTGACCTCTTCCTGAGCTACACAGCCCACAGCCACCCCACTGTGGCCTTTTCCTCCTCCCTTCCGATATGGTCCCACTGGAGACTGGCTCTTCCCTGCCCCATACATGCCTCCCTCTAGATGGAGGCTGACACCCATGTCCTTCAGAACCTGTGGTCTGGACTCTGTTGGTCTGATACGGAAGGGAGAGATAGGCTCTGTGTTCTTGTCCTCTCAAGAGATAATTGGCTTTAAAATTGTGACTTCTGGTGTGGAGGTTCACAGGAGGTAGCTGAGAGGTATCAGGGAGTTAGGGAGCAAAGACTTCTGTGCCAGCATGCCCTGGCTCCTCTGTGCACCACCAACCCTGGCACCTGTCCTGTAGGAAGGGAAAGGTCTAGCTAGCAGAAAAAGGGGGAAACATTTTTGATCAGAGGTGTGTTTCACAGTGCTAGATCTCTGCTAGGCAGTGTGAGCTCGTGGAAGGAAGTGATTAAGCAATAAATAAATAAGTTAAATTAAAAAGTTGTAGCTCCCAGCACAACCAACGGGCCATGGTGCACCTACAGGTTAGCTGATGTGAAATTCTTTTCACCAGACCTGTCTCTGTGGGATTTTAGTGTGACTGTGCCTGGTGAGGGACGTGTGTCTGGGTTCTCTCACTGGGCAAGACTTTCAAGGGAAGAAGTGCTCTGGGGTCTGTCCTGGCCAGTGGGTCACTGAGACCAGAACTTCGGGTCTCTGCTTTTCTTCTTTCTCAGTGGTGTGGTCTTCTAATGGAGTGCTCCAGACAGCCTGTGGAGGGTCCTCACAATGGTCGTAGACAGTGGGATGGCATCATCAGAGAGTGCTAAGCTGCTGCTTCCCATGTGGGCTGTCTCAAGGGCTTCATCTAGTTTGGGAAAGCCACCAGGAGGGACCCAATTCCCTGGACTGGCAGAGAAGTCAAGATCCAGACATAGGGGTGGGAGAGGCTTCATGCCCATCTCTCCCCAGGGCCTTGCTCTCCATTCCTGAAAACTAGAGGTCCCTAGCTCAGCACCATCCTTAGACAGCTGAGGTCCCAGAGGAAGGTTCAGTGATCTCTACCTGCAGGAGAATATCCCACCCACATGCTCATGGTGACAGCAAAGGCCTCAAGCCCATAATAGGGACAGGGAACCTTGAAGATAGAGTCCCATGCCACCCTCTACTCTGCTCAGGAAACCCTAACCTTGAGGTTGGTAGCTCTGATAATGGCAGATGTGTTTCTGCTGGTGACCCAATCACTCCCTGAGTTATCTGGACCTCTGCCTCCTTCCCAGTGGAAGGGGGTGATACCTCAGCCCAAAGCTAAGGACAGGGCAGAATAGCAGCCTGACCTCTCTATGGGAACATCACAGGAAGAGGAACACCTGAATTCAAGGCTTGAGTCAGCTCTTGCACCCAGAGTTCTACGTCTTTCCTAAATATCTTAGTTCTTAGCTGGATGCTCTAGGCTGGCCGTGTCTAGCTACTCCCACAGCTGCCTGAAGGGTGACTGGGGAGGACAGAAGGTAGGCCTGGGCTCTGACTGGGCCACGGCTGCTCTGTGATCTGCACACTCTTGGGGATGCCCATGTTTAAAGTCTCTCTCACTTATGTGGTGAGGTGGTTATGCTTCAGGCCTGGGGCCTCACACTCCTTGTCTCTATGCATCCCAAGGCTCAGGATGATCTCAGGATGCTGCTTGCTCCTATGCATAGCTCTTCTTCACAGCCTCAAGGTCACTGTGACCTCCAGGGCTAGATCCACCCCACAGTCACTTCCCACTTCTATTTCACCCCAGCTCCATGATGCTCCCTGTCTCCTGTAGCCTTCAGGCCCGATCACTGTCTTCTTTGTGTTATGTCCCTCCACCCGGAGGCTTCATCTCTGCCTGTCCCTCCTGCCCCCTGCATGGCCCTGGGCCCTGGCTGTGAAGGCCTCCGTGAGCTCATGACAACTCCAAGGTTATTTTTACATCTTTAGACGCCTTCCAGCTGCCTGCCCACATGGCCATTCAATGTCCAATGGGCTTCTTAGCTTCATCCATCTAGGAATGACTCTGGTCCCAGCTGTATCTCTGAAAGCCCTCATCAGGAATCTTCTTTCCACCATATCCCATCCTGTGGTCTTCACTGCCCTCCTGCCAACCTGGAGACAGTCCTGTGGCTCCTGCCTGGAGAACTGGGCCAGGTTCAGAAAGCTGGTGCTGAGGCTGCTTCTTCCTGTGCTTCCAGCCCCAAGGTCTCCCCTAATGGGACAGGCCTGTTGAAACTGTGCTATCACTATGAGTCTGTTCTCTATGCAGTAGCCAAGGCTGGACCAGCTGTCTGTCCAGTAGTCTTCCTGGCTCACCTGCCTGTGACTCAGTCTTCTTATCCTCCAGGCCCTTCAAGTCTCTCTAGAGACCTTCCAGCTTTTGTCTTGAGTGCTCCCTATGGGGCTGCTAAACTGGGCCCTTGCATTTTCATTTCCCCAAAGGGCTCCACTGCAGACACACACACACACACACACACACACACACACACACACACACACACTCAGGAGGCCCCTGCCCACCGTCATGTTACAGGCTCTTCTCCACATAGTACTGTACTGATAGCTGTTGACTTGTATGTCCAGTGTCTCTTTCCACTGGCCCATAGGTGACGGGACAGGATGACAGACTAGGGAAGGCAGGGTAGGGCTGGAGCACTGGAGCACTTGATAAGGACTCAGCTATTCATCCAGCTGCCTCCATGCACAGAAGCTGAAGACTCTGGTGGTAGCTGTGGCTTCGGCAGCGGGCACAGGAGCCTCTCCTGCACTAGTGAATGGCACCCTGTGCTCTCTGTTTTGAAAATGCACACACTGTCCTGAAGCCTGTGTTAGCCTCCTCCCCAAACGGCAGCCTGGAAGTCTGTGCATCACAAACTGGCTGCCAGCATCACATGTCCATCCCTTTGCAGGGCTAAGGGCAGAGGAGTGAGATGAAGACCCAGCAGGGCCACATGCTCACTGCCTCATTTTGCTCCTGGTGGCTCTGGATATCCTTGACTCATGACCTATGGCTCTGCCCCTGCCTCTGTCCATGTGGCCTTTCTTATGTCTCACCTTCTGTCTCATCTGAGGATGTGTCAGTGTCCCCAGGATAACTGTCTCCCAGTCTGCAGTTTAAGTCTCTTCCCTAATGTCCCCACATCCCCCAGGCTGAAAGTGGCCACCAGTCCGCCCCTGTAGATACAATAAGAGGCTCACTGGCTCTGCCTCCTGAGCCACAGGTTGAGAGTTTGTTTCCCCAGAAATCAGATAAATTGAAGGGTAGCATCAATCCACTGGGGATAAGGTCTCAGGATCCTTCCTTCCTTGTGGATCTTTAAAACTAGTCAGATATCAGGTTTTAGCACCATAGCATCATGTGTGAGCAAATTCTACCCTGGGATAGAAATGGGCCAGATCTAGCACACTGCCTACTTCTGAGGCATCACCAGAAGCTTCCACAGCCTTCCCATGCTGTGTGGGCTTACTGAGTTGGTTGGTTGTGATGGATGCTGCCACCACTGGAAAGCTAAGGTATTTTTTACTGGCTGGTCTTCTAAAGAAAAGTTTGTTGACACCATCCTTGATCTTATCACCAGGGGCATTAGCTTTCTGAACAAAGTGTGTGACAATCTGCTGTCCCGGAAGCAACGGGCTGTTCCTGGATGAATGTTGGACCCTCTTCTATGCCAGCACATGTAGAAGTTGAGCTAGCATTGGAGCTTAAGGAATTAGACAAGGGTGCAGATGCTGATCTTGATAGCTGTGCTATGAGGTATTGGACTTGCAGAGGAAGAGTGGGATGTGAGGGTGTGGTCGGGGGCCCTAGCCTGAGGATGACCTGCAGGTGAGCACTGAAGGAGACTGAGGAGGTCATCAGGATGGCAGTGCTGAGACCTGAAGGGCAGGCAGGTTTATGGACCGGCTGGGGTGACTACTGTGTCTGTCGGATGGGTAGCAAGGTCAGCCTCAGTAGGCAGCAGCAGAAGCAGGATGTTGGTTCAGATGCTGCTACTATTAGGGTGGGTTCTCGAGGAGGAAGGGCCTGGGACTCTGAGTCCAGCCTGCCGGGGAGCTGAGAGGTGAAAGGAGCCAGGGCTATTGGCCACGATGGGCCTGGTCATTAGCACACACACACTGGCCACAACTCACCAAGTTAAGCAGACAGCCATGTGGGCTGCAGCCGAAAGTGATGTGAGGATGTGTGCGCACATATTAAGCATCCACATCCTGTAGGATCTTTACACCTTCCCACATTTGGTCCTCAGGGCATTGATACAGGTGGTGTCCTGTAGTCCCTATAGATGAGGACACAAGTTGACAGGTGGAGGGAGGGTGTCCTCTGACGCTGCCATCCTGACCCTGGGGACAGATAGGGCCTTGGCTATCTCACCCTCATTGTTTCCATGATTTCCTTTGTGGACCCCTAAGTACATCCCTTGGCTTTCATTTCTCAGGAATGTTCGGAGATGCTTTTGATGTACACATTCTGGTATTTTGTTGTTGTTGTTGTCTTGTGGATTTATTTTCCTCTGGACCCAGTTTCTTGCTTTGTGCCAGACCCTTATCACTCATGTTTAAGAGAAACTGAGTCAGATCCCCTGAGGTTGCAGGTAGCTTTCTAAAAGTTTTTTTCCTCCTGATTGGGAATGATTTCCTCATTTTTTTATGGTTATAAACAATGGGCAGAGTCCCAAACAGTAAGTGGCAGCCCTCACCCTGTTTGAGCAGAAGCAGGAGTTTATTTGAGGCTATGGTTCCAGAGAGATAAGGGTCCATCCTCCCGTGGTGGGAAGCACGTCAGAAGACGGGGCAGGCATGATGCTGGAGCAGAGCCTGAGAGCCCACATCTGCATCCACAAACAGCAGGCAGAGAGGGCTAACTCAAAATGAGCGTCTTTTGAAACGTCAAAGCCCACCCCCAGTGACATACTTTCTACAGCTAGACCACACCCCCTAAACCTAGCTCACCAACTGGAGACCAAGTATTAAAACATCTGGGCCTGGGGCTGGAGAGATGGCTCAGCGGTTAAGAGCACCGTCTGCTCTTCCAGAGGACCTGGGTTCGATTCCCAGCACCCACATGGCAGCTAACAACTGTCTGTAGTTCCAGTTCCAGGCAAACACCAAGGCAAATAAATAAAGAAAGAAAGAAAGAAAAAAAACCAAAAAAAAAGCATCTGGGCCTATGGAGACCATTCTCTTTTCAAATCACCACACTCCACTCTCTGACCCTTACATTTAGTCCAACTTCAAAAAGCACTGTGTCTTTCAATCCCAACACTGCTTAAAAGTCCAACATCTCACTCAAGACATTCTCCTAACTGTAACCCCAGTTTCAGAGGGATAAGAGTTTATTGCCATCATGTTGAGGAGCATGATGACAGGCAGGCACAGCGCCCACATCTCAGAGAGCCTAGCTGCTTTTTTCATGTAGTCTGTAGCGGCTTGCTGACTAGCTGAGGCTGGACACCAGCTCCTGCTCTCCTGCCTTCCCCTCCTTGCTAAGCTGTGCTTATGGTGAGCATGCTGCCTGACTGCTTGCCCACTACAGGCCCCTGTTGGGTAGCAGAGGGAGAGCCTTCGTGACTCTCGTGGAAAGCTAGCTGCTCTCAGCCTCCATGGTCCTTGCTCTCAGGCTCTAATTATGGGAAGAAAGGAAAAGTGCAGAGGAGTCACAGTTGGGATTTGGGATATTTTTTAGGTTTGCTGAGGCTGTTTGCAGGAATGCCTGGCTTTCGGAGGTCAGAGGCTTTGCTCTGTGATCCTTGGGGTGTTCTTCATCTTCTCCTCAATGTAGCCCAATATATCCATTTATTGAGTGTTGTTTGGGGTTGCCTCTAATGAAAAGTATTTAGGTGTTTGCATTAGGCCCATGAGCCTATACCCTCCTCACAGGTAGGCATCCTGGGGTCCAGGTGATGCTGGTGTGGAGGCTTGGCGACTGAGGGACCTTCTGATAGTGGCTATAGAGGACAGGAAGATAGGCGCATAGCTCACACCAGACTACCCAGATTCTTCAGGAAGATTTGCCTGAGTCTACATGGGGAGTGACACTCTTGGGGTTCAGTGCAATGGCAGCATTGGCAACTCCAAGGCAGATGGGAAATACGCTTGGGGTGGATCCAAGATGCCTTTGGTCTGGAGGACCTGGTGGGAGGGGAACAGCTCAGTCCTCTCCACTGTAGCCAGGTTAAATGCACTCACCATACTACACAGGCTAGGCAAAAGGGCAAGAAGCATGGGGCCCTTGGGTTCTGATGGGATGAATACCTGATAGGATTCAGATGCCCAGAGCAGAGGTAGGCAGTCCTTGTTCTTGTCCTGTGACTCTTTTAGGCTGAGTAAGTCATTTGTTCAGGGTCGGCCTTGAAGCCCAGTCTCTGTGCATCAGTTCTGTTCTTCTAGGGGCAGTGAATAGTACAGGGGCAGCACCCTGACGGCCTTTCACCTGTCTGGACAGACTGCTTGCTGATGCTGGTCTACAAGGACAGGTGTGAACGCTCCAAGGGTCTGCGGGAACGCAGCAGCCTCACCCTGGAGGACATCTGTGGCCTGGAGCCGGCTCTGCCCTATGAAGGTCTGACCCACACTCTGGCCATCATCTGCCTGTCCCAGGCCATCATGCTGGGCTTCGATAGCCATGAGGCCATGTGTGCCTGGGACACCCGTATCCGCTACGCATTGGGCGAGGGTAAGTGACATGAATTCAGGGTTTGAGGTGAGGCCCTGGAGCCCTTCAACAGTGTGGGCTGCAGACATGAATGAGACCCTAGAGAATCTTGTAGAAAATATGAAAATGGGTGAATGTCTCAGAGGGAAAGAGCTGGGGGAGCCCTTGGGGTGCTTGGGCTGGAGGCTGGTTCCACAGCTCTTTGAGGTCCCTAAAACGGCACAGTTAGAACTGGAACCCTTAGCTAACCAAGGTAGCCCCAAGCTCACCCTTGGATCCCATGTGTTCTGTATCATCCCAGAGAGCATGCAGAGGGATCAAGGGAACCATGGGATGGAACTTCAGAGGCTCAGCGTAGGAGCCAAGATCAGTTGTCTTCTGATCTTCACAAGCACACTGTGGTGTATGTGCACCTGAACCCACATATCACACACACACAGCCCTAAATATGCTGGGGAGGGCTGGACAGTGGTCATTCCCCTCAGGTTTGCTTGCCTCCGACTAAGGAAGATCTGGAATATAGACAGGATGTAAGTGAGGTCCCATGATATACTTAGCATTTCCCAACATTTGTCATTCACTCTTGGTTGAATGGCTGTGAGGACACATTACCAACCTGACCCTGGGATGCTGTCCCTCCCACCTCAGTACCCCCTAGTAATGCCCCTTTCCCTACTGTCTGGCCCTCAGTGCATAGGTTCCATGTGACGGTCGCTCCTGGCACCAAGCTGGAGAGTGGTCCAGCTACTCTCCACCTCTGCAATGATATCCTTGTCCTGGCCAGAGACATCCCTCCAGCCGTCACGGGGCAGTGGAAGCTGTCTGATCTTCGTCGCTATGGGGCTGTGCCAAATGGATTCATCTTCGAAGGCGGGACCAGGTGTGGGTACTGTAAGTATACTGTGCATGGGAAATACTAGGGACGCTTGAAGAGACTGGCCTATGCATGCTGGCCTGGGGTCCTGACAGGAGGCTGTGGGCTGTGTCCCCAAGCAAAAGGGCTACAGCCACTCAAGCTGGGCATGTCACTTAGAACTGATCCTGGATCCTGGCTGTTTCTAGGGATGAGGGATTCTGGGAAACTCTAGAAAGCAGCCTAGTGTCACTGTGTGGTTTGTGTATGAGGTCACAGTGTCAGAATTCCTTCTGTTCAAGCTGAATGGCAGAAATTCAAAAAGTAAGTGCATGAATAGGTCCCATGGATGCCACAGTAGAAGTGTTTTCACTGGCCCAAAATTCCTCCAGACACACTAGCTACCTTGACTGTTGAGCTTCTCAGAGCTGCCTGAATGTCAACAATGAGATGGCCACATATGGGAAGGGTGGGTCTGGCCCCTGGGAGGTGTAAAGGTTCTATTCCTGTGCTGCCAAGGCCATGTCATACGTTCTTCAACTTATGTGACCAGGCTGAAGTGACTGCCGGGACTTACATGGGACAGTTATGATGGGCTGGTGTCTGGGTAGCTCAGTGGGTGGGGGGTATTTGGAGGTCAGCGAGGCCTTTCATCCCAGGAATGAAGTGTTCCAGTGGCCTCCCCTCATGCTTCCCTCTAGGGGGACTGTGTACATGGTGGTGAAGTACAGACCGGCAGTCACTGAGGGACCCAAGCCTTTCTCCACTCTTAGCGATCATCTGCACTACGCATTTGTGATGACTACCCGAGGTGCTCATCCTGTTGACAACCTGGCACATGGGGATGACGTGACTATGATTAGTTACTGTATTAAGGCTGGGAGCCCCTGTTGCCTAGAGACCCAGACCTTGAGTAGTAGAATTCCCAGGACAGGCAGTGGAGACTCCTATAACCTGTCCACTCATCCACCCCTTGTTAAGGGTGTAACCCTGAACTCTGCTGTGGTGTGAGGAGGGGGTGAGATGTAAGACTTGGGCTCAGCCCTTGGATAGCATGGTCAGGCTCAGCATGGTCTGACTGGATATGTACCCACAGGGATTGGGGGGTGATGCCTCTTGCTCTTTAGGTTGCATAAATATGTGTTGTGCTGGTCACTGGCTGCCTGGACTCTATGCTCTGCAAAGGGCTTAGTTGGACACCATGCCTCACAGTTTCTTTGGAGCAGACAGTGGGCCTTTGAGTGGGAGGCAGTCCCTGGGGACCTTTGAGGAGGTGAGGTGAGGTTTACAGAGTTGCTTAGCAAAGGGATAGATGAGGAGATGAGGCAAGTCAACATTTCCCCCCAGGACAAAGAGGCAGCATGATGTCACAGCACTGTGGCAAGCATGATGTCATACCACTGTGGCAAGCATGATGTCACAGCACTGTGGCAAGAATGATGTCACAGCACTGTGGCAAGCATGATGTCACAGCACTGTGGCAAGCATCATGTCACAGCACTGTGGTAAGCATGATGTCACAGCACTGTGGCAAGCATGATGTCACACCACTGTGGCAAGCATCATGTCACAGCACAGCCTTTTCCCATGACAGCTGTGGTGCTCAGCCTTCTTCTTTGGCAGGCCTCAGAGCAGAGGATTCCAGGAGGACCTGTGGTTGGGGTGGTGGGATGGCCAATTGGTCCCTCTGTTACTTGATAGCTGAGAACTATAGGCCAGTCAGTAACTCAGCGACCTCTCGATTTGGGAGTTCCTGAACTCATACCAATTGAGTAGGGCAGAATCCTTGCTTTGGTCTGTGGGATTCCTGGGTACTAGTTAAGTCTGGTGCTGGCCAGCATGCCCTCCAAGCCAGGCAGGCCTCTCAGATGGGCTGGGCCAGAGGACCCGTTTCCATGGAGGCCTGTTCCCTTTGTCTGGGCTCCAGTGTATCAGAGCTTACCCCACATTGCAGCCCTCTGAGTTTACAGCTCAGTCTCTTGGTACCAGGGGGCTCTGTTCTGCTTGTCACCATCCTGGCACTGTGTGGTAACACTGATAAAGTAAGCATCTGACCTGGGTGTTGTGTTTGCTCTGTGTCTGTGGTAATCTATTCAGGGCTGACTGGAGGCTTCTGAGCAAGGTCCTGAATTAGCTTGTTAACTGCAGGAATCTGCCTGGAACCACTGGAGCCAGCTAGTCTGGGTCCTGCTTCATAGCTCTGGCACTGCTGAGAATTCTCTCCCTCCAGACCAAATCCTACTTGGCCCATAGATCACTGGCCACTGGAAAAGGCTTTGTGGTGACCATGGGTTGGTGACACATCAGGCCCAGGGAGTCCATGTTGTCCAGAGGCCCAGACCTGGAGTAGTAGAATTCCCAGGATGGGCAGCAGAGACTCTTATAACCGATCCACTCATGCTCCCCTTGGCAGGGTGTAACACTGACCTATGCTGAGGTGTGAGGAGGGGGTGAAATGTAAGAGTTTAAACTCATCCCCTGGATAGCACAGTCAGGCTCAGCATGGCCTGATTGAATGTGTATCCACAGGGATTTGGGAATGAGGCCTCCCTCTCTCTGGGAAGGTCAGTTTGGAGGGGCTGACTAGGAAACCCACCCCTCTGTCCCTGACAGTGCACTGGAGCTCTCTCTGTTCACACAAGGCAAATGGGCAGAAGTGGCCAAGACCCAGTGTGGCTCACAGTGCATCAGGGACCTGTAGTCCACCACAGACCAGGATGGGGTTGTTAAGGCAACAGAAATAGGCTCCTTTACAGTTTGGGGTCAATAGCCCCCAATCTAAAGCCCTTTCTCTAGAGCCTCTGGGGTTATCTCTGATGTCCTCACTAACTGTGTTCCTGGTGTCCCAGCTAGTGTCTCTTCTGTCTCTCTCTCTCATGAAGATTGTCATTGGCTGAAGGGGCCGCCTGGACCAGCCAGGATAGTGTCGTGTTTACATTCCAACCCAGCCCATCTACAAAGAAAATGTATATATTTTCCATATATATAGGTAGACAGGTCTTTTGGGAACCACCATTTAGCCATGATGGTTATAAAAATTGAGTCATGGTCCATATGACTTAGCCATGTCTAACTTGGAGGACAGATGGCTAGGGGACATTATCAGAAGGCCTTGGAAGATCTTGAGTATATATAACATTTCCTCTCTCCCCCAGGACACACTCCAGCCTGGCCCTGTCCTATCTAGAACCATGCCCCATGGTTCTGCTCTAGCCTCCTCCCCAGAGAGCATAGAGGTGACCTGTCCTCAGGGTCGCTTTTCCTGTACTTACACTTGGTTTGGCTATGTGTCAGGGACCTGGTAAGGAAGACAGGCGCTGGGACCCATTGCTGTGGGACAGGCTCAGTCGCAGCCAGCAGAAAGGCCCCACAGGACAGAGGGGGAGACTAGGAAGACAAGGCCTTGGGGGAGGCAGGTGAGGCAGACACTATGGATGAGCCAGAGTTTCTGGAGGAGGGAACCAATCCAGGAAGTTTCTCCTTCTGCCAGCTGCGGGGTTTTTCAGGGCCACCTTCATGTCCTGCCCCCAGGATGGCAGGATCCTCTAACGCTAAAAATTCAGACAACAGGAAGATGCCAGGCTGCCCCCAGTCTGGGTCAGACCATCGTGGTGTCTCTCCCTCTCAAGTACTGTGCCTATCTATCCTGGATCTTCATCTATGGAATCTCCTTCAAGTCCCAGGAAGTATATCCCAGGACTGTCTCCTCTGGGCCCCAGCTTCCCTCCACTCACAGTCATTGGAGACAGGGTGTAGGCCCCTTACATAGGTTTGAAGCAAATATTCATGTACATGGAAGTGAAATATAATCTCTTGGGTTCTCACAGAGACATGGAGTCCTGGGGAAAGCCAAGACAGAGGGACACACAGGGACTGGAGAGCTGACCCAGGCTGGACCACTAGAGCAAGTTCTGGGCACTTGAGAATGACACCAGCAGGCCCCATGGTACAGTGCGTAAGGGACAGAGGGGTCTAGAAGGTTTTGGTTTCTCTCCAGACACGAACAGAAAGCTTCTGCTTCACAGTCGCTGTAGAAAGGTGGCTAGTGGTTTCCAGGAATGCCATCTGTGTGGCGACCTTGGGAGAGGCAAGACCTCCTGTTGAGGTGGGGGCAGCAGGATCAGAACTGGGATGAGGATCTTTAGCTCTTCGGAGCCCAGTGCCTTCCTGGTGCTGTGCTGATGGGCATCAGAGGTAATGATGCAGGCATCCCAGACAGAAGGCATCTGCTACAAAAGCCCTTTGACTCAGTAGTGATGGAGTAACATTCAAGGATGTGGCAATTTATAGAGACTTCTCTGTGGTCTCCAGAGAAGATCCTGCATTCAGCGACTGGTACTGAGTCAGGCCCCTCTGGCTACCTGTCACAATTCTCCAGACCTGTGATCATGTCTCTTCTGGCTTTGCAGGTTCTGGATTTGAATGGACTTTCTCCCTTTGTAGTCACAGAGTGACATCCACATACAGAATTAGTCCAGGTCCCATGGGTGCAGTATCTGCTGCCACACAAGATCCAGACTAGCCATGATGGGTTTCCTGAAAGCTGCCCTACAGGACTCTAAGAGGACCATACATTCTCTAGCTCATGGGTCCCCACCCTTGGGGCTTCCACCCTAGCTCAATTTTGAAGAAGAGGAGACTGAGGCATGAGCTGCCTCTGGTACTTGTGGCCATGTGGGGCAGTGACAGAAATGGCCCAGCTTATGTATTGCTGTTGGTCTGTGCAGCTGTTCCTGAGGCAGGGTGGGGCTGGCTGCTTACCCCAGGCCTCCATCGGCCACGTGCCAGCTCTTCTTCCTCTTGAGGGACAAAAGGCGTTCTTGGGCAGAGTGGGCACCAAGCTGGGAGCCAGGGAGCAGGACCAGCTGCTAGGTAATTCAAACACTCCAGCTGTCAGCAGCCACCATCTGTGTCCTCTGGGGGCTGATTTGCCACAATCTGTTAGAAAGGAGAAGCACAGTGTCCTCTGACCTCTGAGACAAGCCATGTGACCTCTTGGGGTACATGAAGACGTCATGCCTCAGCTCAGGCTGTTCCTAGACAGGAACTTCACTCTTTGGGGATGCTAGTGATGGTGTGTGGCTGCAGTTTTTAAAAATATGTGGATGGAGCCCAGTGCCTTGACTTTATCATCTGGACAGGAGAGCAAGTGTCAACTCTGACCATGCAGCTCCTTCCTGAGGTGGCCCTATGTACCTATAGTGTGCCTGAGCTTGGGCTTGGAGGAATCTCCTTTTTTGAAGGTCTGGAAGTGAGCCCCCCATGCCCAACCTCGATCTGGCTTCTCACTCTCCTCCTGAGGTCAAGGATTTCAGACTGATCTTCAGGAAATAGAAGATACTTATCAGGACCCTGTACTGGTATAGGCTGTGTAGGCTAACAGGAAACCGCAAGGCTCAGAGTGGATGCGAGAGAGCAGAAGCAGACCGAGGAATAGAAATCATGAAGGAGTGGCCTCATCTGGGCCTGCAGGATATTCTATGGTGGTGCTGTCAAGGATACCCAGTGACAAGCTGACAATGTCTTTAGCTGACGTCTCTTATTCTGCTTAGGAAGACGCTGGTCCCTGCTGGGCCAAGCCTGAGACACTTTGAATTGTGTGTATATCTAGGGGTCATTATCATAGTAATGTCAAGGACATTTTCTACTAGAGCAAAAGCTGGTACATCTCAAGAGCTCCTGGCTCCTCATCTCCGGGTTCTTGTATTACCTATTGCCATGTAGTAAATACCTCCAGTTAGTGTGTCCTCTACTGCTTAGAGTTCTGGGTCAGAGTTGTGGGCAGGGATCAGTGAGATGGTTCATTTCTGTTCCACTAGACACAGACTGGGTCACTCAAACAGTGAAAGTCAGGATGGTGGTAGGGCCTGTGCTTGGTAGGGCGGCCACAGTTCCTCTTGGGACCTCCCTTTCTAGCTGGGCTTTTCAACGTGGTGAATAACGTGGTGAATGGTTCTGAGAGACCAACATGGGTGATGCCAGGCTCTCTCAGTGGCCTCTTTCCAGAACTGGAAGAGCAGAGTGTTACCTTTGTTACTTTATACTATTCAGAGGAGGCTCAGGCTGGCCCTGGGGTGGTGAAGGAAGGCGACCAGGCCTCCTGGGTGGGCAGTTGCATGGGCAGGGAACCTGGGCTCTACACTTTCTTAGGACATACAGGCCAATAAACAGCACAGAGAAGTCCGGGAGGTGTCTTTTTACTCTTACCTAAGGGTGACCCCTCTGGCAGCAGGTCCCCTGTAAGGTCACGGGGCCACTGTCACACGGTGCTTGGTCTAGGGTCTAGTGCAGCAGACAGATAAATGAATATGAAGCAGAGTAAACATCATAAGGTCTGTCTCAGAAGTGAAAGCATCTCAGGATGAACATCTGGCTTCCTTAGATTAGGGTATGGGTCAGGATTTGGAACAACTTAATAAAAGGGGATATCTTTTTTTTTTTTAAACTTTTATTTATTTATTTGCCTTGGTGTTTGCCTGGAACTGGAACTACAGACAGTTGTTAGCTGCCATGTGGGTGCTGGGAATCGAACCCGGGTCCTCTGGAAGAGCAGACGGTGCTCTTAACCACTGAGCCATCTCTCCAGCTCCCCAAAAGGGGATATCTTAAAAGGCATTGTTATAGGCTACGGAGTATGGATGGGCATTTCCCACATGGAGGCATGCTAGGTTAGAACAGGCATGGTTAGGAAGCCCTGGGTAATTCTGAGAGCCTTAGGCAGGTAGAAAGGACAGAGAGGACAGAGTTGGAGACAGAAATGTATCCTAGCATCATCTCTGGACTCTGAGGGCCCGAGTTAATGGACCCTTAAAGTTGGGTGTTCTTCAGAGCTGTAGATAGAGTAGCTAGCAGGAATATGGGCTTTGGGGGCCCAGATTGGTATCTGCTGGGCTCCTGGGCCTTGTCTGGCTGATTTCATCTCCTGGGGAGCATGATACTCCGCAGACACCGCCGTGGTGGAATGCAGGGCCGGCTCCACTCCCTTCAGTAATGTGGTTTTTTATAGTCGGGGGACTGATTGTCCTACGGCTTTTGCCAGCTGCCTGTAAGCTCAGGATTAGAGGCCTGGCCCTTCATGAGAGCTGGGGCCAAACTGACTGAGCCCTCCAGCGGGTGGGGTGGTAGATGGGGACAGGGAACGAGCACAGGATGCTTTGTGAACTGGCCAGCAGATGGTGGCCAGCCTGATGAGCATACTTCATTTAACCAAGGCCCGGCAGAGTTCTTGGCTTGTATAAGCCATCTACTAGGTTCACCAGGGCCTGTCTGAGCTAGTGAGCCTCTGGAGGTGGCCTCCTGGGTGGGCTTCAGGGTAGCTGTTCACTTCTGCTCCATGTCCCACCTTTTCTTTTGGTCTACATCTTTTCAGTGTAGAACCAGTTCTGTGGTGCTGGGCAGCATGGCCTGTGCCTGGGCTTGAGTCCATCTCTTACCTGGGATCATGGAGATTCTTGCCTGCTGTTAGTTCTCTAAAACAAGAATGACATTGCTATAACACATTGTTTAAGACAACACGAAGCTTCAGCAATCACAGGTGCCATCATTCCCTGTGTACACTGGGGAGGCCATGCTTACATGCCTTCATACAGGCTTAATTCCCAGAGTCCACAGCTTTATGGTCACCCAAGATGGAACATGGCCTAAAGGCAGAATGTTTAGTAAGGGGACTTCTCAGACCTTACCCCTTTCCCCGGCCATAAAGAGCTTTTTGTCCCCGAGAACCCTTCATGGACCCTGCCTGACTTTCTTTGGGCAATGGCAGAGGCCTGGAGCAGAGATTCTTGTGTGGTGACATACCCAATATCCAGCCCCGTGGCCTTGGCTCAGCAGATGGGTGCAGTCAGCCTGGCTGCTCTCTCATTCACTCAGCCAGGGAGGGATTTCATTCACCCTTGGTGGAGGCACGGCCCAGCAGGAGGGCCGGCCTGGTGCCTGTTGGCAGATGGCCTCGGGGTGCCCTCCCTGCTGACTCACTGCTCTGGGCTTCTCTGGGCACAGAGACTCTGAGTACCTATGTGGTCCCTCTGCCCAAGTGACTCTGGGCTGATTGCACACTATTCCTTCCTTCTGCTGAGTGGGCAGGTTCTGTCAGCCCTGGGATAGACATCTCATCCTTTGACCTCCAAGCAAAGGAGAGGTCACTCACTGTGGGGGAACTACTGGTCAGACTGATAGCTGATCATCTGTGGTGTGGGTGTACCACATTGTGCCACAATGGAACAAACATCCATAAGTGACTTGGCATAGCCCTGAGTGAGGATCTGAGTCAGTGATGGCCATACTGAGGTGATAGCCTGAGCTCCTGAAGACAAAAGGAAATCTCCCAGAAATGTCTCCCTTGTCATTAACATAGGCTGGAGAAGAGCCTTGGGATGCCTGGAGGGCAGAGGGTAGCCTGGCCTGCATGTCTCCACATAGAAGATGCATGCAGTGGGTTGGTAAACACCCTTTCAGGGGTGTAGTCTTGGGACAGAGCAGTCAGAATAGGTTGCCTTCATGAGATGTGGGACCAGTGTTCTCAGGCCATGCAGTGCTGTCTGGAAAGGGCACCCAGCTGGCATTTTGGCATGTTTCCCTGCCAGTCCCTAGGCATTGCCAAGCAGACAGCACTTAACTCAGCTCCCTGGGCACACACTGTTGCAGATGGAGAAGTTTGCTTGCTGCTTTGGGCCAGTTCAGGCAGGCTGTGGTGGTATGGATCTGGTGCCCAAGAAATGGCTGGTTTTGTGTGTGAAGCATTTATGGGCTCCCTACACAGCAGAAGGGGGAGGCACAAGGGTTCTGGGGCTCTGGGGGTGTGGCTTCATGAAGTTGTATAAGGTCACTTGGGTTTGGGTTAGAGATTGCTTAGGTTTCTTGCACCCCAACCCTAGAACCTCAAACTACTCTGGGTATCTCTCCAACCCCTGTTGGGTCTAGCTGACCCCTGTGTCTCTGTTCTTCTTCTGCAGGGGCTGGAGTCTTCTTCCTGTCCTCAACTGAGGGCGAGCAGATCAGCTTCCTGTTTGATTGCATTGTTCGAGGCATCTCTCCGACCAAAGGCCCATTTGGGCTCCGGCCAGTTCTCCCAGGTGTGTGGGGCTGTGGCTGGGAAGGTGCACTTGGGAGTCCAGGGACTGCTAACCTGCTTCATCAACCTAGAGAGGTAGCCTCCCCTTTCCCATCCACAACCAAGAGCCCTAGAGCCCCCTGACCTGGGACTGTAGCACTCTAGCCACGATGCAGCCTGGGTTCTTAAGGGGGTCTGCTGGCATGTCGCAGGCCTGGCCTTCCTGCACTTGCTCTTCCTCCATGGAAATGGACCATTGGTATGCCAGGGCCCGTGGCCTTCTGATTGATCCAGGTTAGCCACAGCTTCAGGGGCTGGACAGTAAGTGGCCCAAGATCTTGGAGATGGAAAAGAGAGAGCCTGGCCCTAGGTCACTGGCATGTTGACAGCTGATCTTTCTTTGCAGCCAGGGCTCAGGTCCATGGTGTCTGAGCCTGACATTTGGGCTAGGAGACACACTGTGAGGTTATCTGGTATATGTGGGGATTTCAAGATGTTTTAGGGTGGGCTCCACTGACCGTGCATGTTACCTAACCTCTAATCCCTGCAGTGGCTGAGGGCATCCTGACAACATGTGCTGCTAGGAGCTAAAGGACACATGGCCCTGGCATGAGGAACCCAAAGCAGGATGGACCTTCTAGATTCTGGCAGGCCCCGAGTTGGGGACTTCATGTGGTAGACGCCCAATGAGGACAGTGGCCAAGTGTGGTCACACATGGGTGGTCAAAGCTCCCATCTGCTGGGCCCTTACATGGTCATCTTGTAGAGACACAATTTCAAATGCTGAGCCAAACCCATGGGCACCAGGACCTCCAGATCTGTTCCATATCTGCTGCTCCCTCCCCTCCAGCAGCCAGTGAGATAGGTGCTGGACAGCCCTAGGCCTTCCCTGAGTTAGAGCCCTCCTATAGCGCCCTCTGCTGGTATTTTTCTGCCTTGCAGTTGCAGACTTGGATGCAAGGGGAAATTTCCATGGGCCACCTGGGTGCCAGGGTGTGGGGGACCAGTGAAAAGAGTACTGGACACAACACTGGGCAGAGAATGGCATAGAAGGCTTATCTTGGAATTTAGTTGTGCCACACACAGGCAGAGAGTGGACTGTCCCCAGATAGAGCCATTGGCTGACTGTTGGTGGATGGCTGGGCTGATGGGGTACCCAGACCTGCTCCTCAACTGTTCTTGTCAGATCATCTGGGTGTGCTCAGACAATGCCACTACCAGGGCCTGGGTCTGCAGGCGCTGTACTCTAGATGTCCTGTCTAGGTATAGGAGGCCTTGGGTCACCCCAGCATGCCAACTCTGTGCATCATAGCATCCAGCTAGGGCAATTGTGGAGTCCTGTAGTATTTACCTATGTGCAGAGGGGTTATGGGGAGATAAGGACTCTGTAGGTGGTATGGCATTGGAATCCCACAGCTGGGAGGGGATCCTGGGATGCGTTCACTCCCACTGTCTAGGTGTGCTATTGTGTGAACTCTCACTGGAAGCAGACCCACTGAGGTCTCAGCCTTCCACACAAAGACCAGAGCACAGAGAGGGCAGAGCAAAGGGATGGATGGAGGATTCTGGGAACTCCTGCTCTGAGGATAACATTCATGATGCTTTAGTTACCCTTTCTCATTGGGGGACACTACTGCTGAAGACTTGGCATCCATAGCTGAGGAAGCCAATGGCAACAAGGTGCCAATATCACAGGACCCCTGACTCCCCCACCTCGCTTGCTCTCTGTGGCCAACTGTGCTCCAAGGCATTTCTATAGGAAAGAGGCTACTATGAGCTAGAAAGGGGTAGCCGGAGGCTCCCCTTACAGGGCAGCTCTTCTACATATCAGTGGCTGTACAGAGAACATGCACAGAGATAGAGGAGCAGGTCCTCACTGCTTATAGCCTGGCTGCCCTGCAGCCGAATATTGACATTGTCAAGGGCTTCATGTAGGCAGTGTGGGTATGGGCAAGGGAAATATGTTGCATAAACATCCAGCAAAGACAGCAAGGAAGAGTGCCTGAGGAGGGTAGAGTGGCAGCCCTCCTGATCTTGTCAGCTATAGTGATGTGGCTCAGGGATGGCAGATGGTGAGGCACCAGGAGAAGATCCCACCCAATCTGGGAGCTGTGGGCAGTAGCAGGACTATGGAGGCATTTTATTCAGATCAAAGTGGAGCTCCTGAGAAGTGGCTGAGCTAGGGCTGGGTAAACCTCTTCTAGATCAGGGAAGCTGTGGTCCTGAGGAGGTACCATTACCAGCAAGAAAGGCTCATGCCTGGTGAGGGTGGGAAACAGGAATCTATTTGTCTTAGTTGGGGTTGTCACAGGGACAGGGACCAGGCTGGGCAGATGTGGGCCTATTGTTGGGAACAAGGGCCTGAGCTGGGGGTTATATACAGACAGCACCTATGCTGAACAGATAGTGACCAACGTCAGGGGCAGAGGCTCAGGCTGGGTATTTCAGGGGCATGTCCACAGGGGCAAGAACATGGGCTAGGCAGATGTGGGCTTGCTCACAGAGAGTGACCTAGGCTGGGCATCTAGGGGTTCTGAGTGGCTGGTTTGGATATCCTGTGTTTGATGTCACAAGCTGGGCCAAGGTGCAGGACAGGGCTAGGCCTCCAAGGGGCTAGCTCAGGTGCCTTAGCTCTGAAGGTTCTAGACTCACCAGGCGAACTGGTGGTGCAGGGGTGAAGTGCAGCAATGGTGTAGTGCAGGGGTGGTGTAGGAATGCAGCGGAGGATGGTATAGGCTGGAGTGCAGGCTTACCTCACTGATCTTTTCTCTGCACAGACCCGAGCTCCGGGGGACCCTCAGCCTCAGAGGAGCGTGTTGCCCAGGAAGCACTGGAAGCCCTGCAGCTGGAGAAGCGACTCAGCCTGCTTTCACACTCCGGCAGACCAGGCAGCGGAGGTAGAGTCAGTGGTTGGTTTTGTCTGGGCTACAGGGACCTCTCTCTAAGTACTAGTCTCCCTATCACTCCAGGCCAGGAAGCAATCTGCCTGCATGGGCTGTGGGAGTCTCCTTGTGTACATACTCATGGCTCTTCTGACCTGTCAGGTAGCTGTCATCCATCTAAGGCATGTCTTCTTCTTGTTGTTCACTCTTTCTTCATCTACCCATCCATTATCCATCCACCCATCATCCATCCATCCACCCACCCATCCCTCCATCCGTCCATCCACCCATCCATCCATCAATCCACCCATCTATCCATCCACCCACCCACCCATCCACCCATCCCTCCATCCATCCATCCATCCATCCACCCATCCCTCCATCCATCCATCCACCCACTCATCCATTATCCATCCATCCACCCACCAATCCATCCACACATCCATCCATCCACCCATCCACCCATCCATCCACCCATCCCCCCATCCAATCATTATTCCTCCTACTCATTTATTCCTTTGTCAACCATTCATTTAGTCATTCATTGCTCTCCTTCCTTTCTATTCTTTCTTCTTTCTCTTATTCATTCATTTATTCTCCCTTCATCCAGTCACCCACTATCCTATAAACATATCAAATACCAACAGCCACTGTGATGGGAAGTGTGACCTGGGTTTGAATTCCTTCTCGCCCAAGCCTTCTGCAATTTAGTTTTACTGTCTGTTTTCTGACAAAATGCTCAAGAGTCAACTGAGCTGGCTTCCCAGGCACAGACAGTTCTCTACTGTCAATGGGAATATGGATGGAAGACCCTGGATGCTCAGCCAGGAGCAGCTGTGGCTGGGAGATGGAGGCTGGCTTGACCGGCAGCCTGTACCAGTTCTTTCTAGGCCAGAGAAGTCCTGTGTGGTCCTCTTACTGCTCCTAGGGGTGCACAGAGGGACAGTGGCCTTCTCCCTTCCCAATTCCCCCAGGAGAAGCAGGGGATCTCAAGCTTGCAATAAGCTTTCTCGTCTCCTTGGAGGGTTCGCCTCTGGTGTCTCCTGAGGGAGCCCTGCAAGCTAGGCTGGGAGAGCTTGGAGGAAAGCAAGGAGAACGCCCCTCCCCGCTCCCATGCACACAAGAGGGAGGCGAGGCTGAGTCTGAAGTGGGTCTGGGTCGGGAGGGTGGTAGGCAGGATTCGATCCTAGGTGTGCTCTTGTTCTCAGAGCTCACAGTCCCATGAGGAGGGAGACAGTGATGGGGTGGGAGGAAGGGGCAGTCTAACTAACATGTGAGCAGACTTGGATGGTGAAGGAGGGTGGGGGCTTGGATGCCCAGGATGTGGCCAGGACGGTAGTCATACTGGCTGCATTGGGAGAGGAGGAGGAGGAGGAGGAACTGTACCCAGGCACCTGCCTCAGGGGGGCTGAAGAGGAGAGGGTGAAGTCCAGATGGGGGGACTTAGACGGGGGATCAAGGAAGTGCCTGGGAGAGGGGAGAATCGGGAGTCTAGAAAGGCTGGCACGCGCGGAAAGTGGGCCAGGGGTTGGATGAGGAACAGGCTGTCTTGCAGACCCTGGCCTACTGCTCTAGCCTCTAGGTGTAGACTAGGAAGAAGTGGTCTGTCACAGCATGCTGACTGGAACCACCCTTCACCTGCTTGGACCTCCCCAGCAGCCTCAGTTTCTGCTTTGTCTCAGGGGATGATCGAAGCCTATCCAGTTCTTCTTCTGAGGCCAGCCACTCAGACATCAGTGCCAGCAGCCGGCTCACTGCATGGCCAGAACAGTCTTCGTCCTCAGCCAGCACATCGCAAGAAGGGCCAGGAGGGCTCGTGGCTGCCCAGGGTCCAGGAGAAGCCATGCTGGGAGCCTCAAGGCCACCCCTGAAGCCACTGCGGCCCCGGCAGTTACAGGAGGTTGGCCGCCAGAGCTCCTCCGACAGCGGCATTGCCACGGGCAGCCACTCCTCCTATTCTGGCAGCTTCTCATCCTATGCTGGCAGCATCCTGGACGTGTGGCGGGCTGGAGAGGAATTCGGTTCTCTACTTAGCCTCCCTCCTGGAGCCAGCACACCTGAGCCCAAACTGTGTGCCTGCCCACCTGGCATGGCTGAGTACCAGGTGCCCACCTCATTACGACACCACTACGACACACCACGAAGCCTGCGCCAGGCCCCCAGAGACCCAAGCCCAGCCTCCCAGGGCAGCTCCGACCACAGCTCAGCCACGGACTCCGGTGCTCAGGCACCTCTGGGGTGTTCCTCCGGTTGCCTAGGAGCTCGTGGACGAGGACAGGCAGCAGAAGGCCCAGGCAGTGAAGCCATGCTGCCCAGTCCATCCCCTGGCGAGTCCTGGGAAGCAGGCAGCCCCCATGCAGGCCCGCTTCCAGCTTTCTTTTTGACATGTTCAGTCTGTGGCGGACTCAAGGTAAAGCCCCCTCCCTGAGATAGCAGGCTGGCCACTGCTGCCAAGGGCTGGATATGGCCCCTCCAGACAGGAGGGGAGGGGCCGTAGCCTCTTTGCAGAAGGGGTGCTCTGTGCTGTTTTGAGAAGCCACCAGACCTGTAGCAAGGGCCTCGGGGGCAGAATGACAACCACAAGGCTGTCTGTCCTCCCCTAGGTGGGGACTATGGCTGCCAGTGACAGAGGCTGGGCATGTTGGGGTCAGGAGAGCCACTGATTCAGCTTCTCCTGTATCATCTTACCTTGTGGATCTGGCATGGGGTGCTATGCCTATGGGCTCCTGCCATGTAGTGAACTGCTGGGGGCAAAAGACCTCCATGGCTGGGGTCAGTTTTAAGTGACAATAAGGCTTGGCCTGGTCCACTGCTCTCTTCCTGGATGACTGACCCTCTGTTGTTCCTGGTTATTTCTGCAGTATACAGATACACTTCCTACCCCAAATCAAATCTACCGATGCTGCTCTGCTCTGAGCCAACAGCTCTATGTATGCAGCCCATAGACTGGGCACAGTCTCTATGTGATCTGCTTTATGTGTCATCCTGCAGCACCCACAGGTGGGGTCGGTGTCCCATCCCACAGGGAGGAAACTGACGCTCGGGAGGCTCCATGACTTGAGGGGTCTGTGACTTTGACCCCTCCCCCCACACTTGCACTTCAGCCTGCTCCTGGGCTCCTGGAGGGCTCTGAGAAGTGGGCTGCCTGACAAGAGTGTGCAGCATCCCCAGGGGCTGAGCTTTTCCCAGATTCCCCGAAATCAGTTTGCTGGGGGGGGGGGCTCTTGCAGAACCTCACAGGCAGTGTTTCACCGTGCCTCCTTGCTGGGACCAGGAAGCTGGTGGCCAGGACCAGGAGGAAGAAATCAGGGTTCCACTGGCATTTGGAGGGCTCTGTCCCTACCCACAGGTCACCCTGGCTCTGTGGTTGGGTGTCTCCCACCCCGAGTGTGTGTTCCCTTGCACGGAGCAATGGTTCTCTGCTTCCCAGTGTCAGAGGGTCGGTGTGGCTGTGCCCACCCTTTATGAGATCCTTCGTTGGCACCTGCACTTCCAATCTGGCAGGCCAACTCAGCTGTAAAAGCCTTCATCTGTACCTGCACTGTCGGACGGCCTATCATGTTGCTCTATTGCGTTTTTAAAATCTGTTTGTAATACATTCTCAGACTGGAAATAAAGTTATCTTTTCTTACTGCCTTGCCTTGTTCCATTTGGGCCGGCCTTCCCTCCAGGCCTGGGACTGAGGGAACTCCAGGGAGCCGGCCCTCAGCCTGAGGTCTGGGTACTGTGAACATGAGAATGATGACAGATAGCTTTGGGTAACCCTGGGGCTGGGTACATGTGTGTGTGTGTGTGTGTGTGTGTGTGTGTGTGTGTGTGTGTGTGTGTGTGTGTTGTGGTGGTGGTGGTGGGGGTCATGTAATGCGTGTATTATGTGGGACATGTGCAAACCACGTTGCTGTCAGCCGTGGTTGTTTAGACTCAGGCAGCCCATGAATAGTGTTGCATGTTTCATGTCCCGATGCAAGGCTTGCTCTGAGCTCGGACTCACCCACCCCCTAACCCAACCCAACCCATCTCATTTCCCCTGTGCAGAGAGAGCTCCAGGGAGCAGTGGCTCCCTGCCTGGCCATTTCCATCCTTGCTGGAAGTTGGGAGCCTGGCTCCCCCAAGCTGCTGTGTAGGGAAGAGCAAGCTTTGGGGGCTTGGCCATTCACTACCCACTGACTGGGTGACCCTGAAAGTCACTGTACCTCTGTGAGCCTCAGTTTCCTCCTCTATTCATGGGTAACCGTCCTCACCTCATGGGCTGGCCCAGGGGTCTGATGAGATCCTATAAGCACCCAGTACATGTGAGTTCACTAGAGGGACCCAGGCATTCTTCCTGAGAAAGGACTGAGAATGCAGATTCCCAGGGCCAGAGAGCCAGGGAATGGCCAGCCAGAGGGGCAGCCACTGCTCTGGCCAGAGCAATTGTTTTCTTCGCTTCCGTGGGTCCTCCCTACAGCAGACAGAGGGATGCTCAGGCGGGCAGGTCTGGTAAGGCTGAATCATGCAACGAGAGCCTGGATGTCCACCCTCTATCTGGGCAAGATGACCTGTATGGGCCCTGGACTTGGGTGGGTGGGGGTTGGCTTGTGGGCAAGAAGTCTTCACGTCAGGAAGGGAGCACCATAACACACAGGGAGAAGGTGGACACAAGTCTCCAGGGGAAGGCCATCCCAGGCTCTTCTCCTGTTCCAGTCC
Organism: Sigmodon hispidus; assembly: GCA_004025045.1. Classification (NCBI taxonomy): domain Eukaryota; kingdom Metazoa; phylum Chordata; class Mammalia; order Rodentia; family Cricetidae; genus Sigmodon; species Sigmodon hispidus. The sequence goes on from PVIH01011393.1 coordinate 35,225, forward strand.
ATCCCTCAAGACACTAGAAGCCCTAGCAGTTTGCAAAAGCCTCAATGATTAGGGTCCCATGTGGAACCCAGGGTCACCAGCAATGATTCCTCTTCATGAGATGGGGTAGCTGATAGGATGGGCGTTTCCTCTCTGGAGCCTGCAGATAGGTAGATGCTGGTCTCAGACCTTTCCTCCCCACACACAGTCCACCCCAGGGCCTAAGCTGACCATGTTCTTTGTTCCATGTGGTCCACCTATGCTAGGGTCTAGTGTTGACCTTGTATCCATGGCCCTCCCTGAGTAGTTGACCTTTGTGGGGGCTGTTGAGGACTTAGCCTCTTGCTTAGCAACAAAGTACACCCTCTGGGGCTTTATGTGGTTGGCTCTAGGGTGTCCAACTTTTGTCCTGGGGGCTGCTTTGTACCTACTTGTGTCCCCAAGGCTGCACAGGGCTCTGTTATAAATGGTGATGCAGTCAGATCCACATGGTCGCTCAGGGCTATCCCTGTCTGTACCCTGGGCATGTGACTATCACTCTCAAGGCTGGCTCAAACAGTGCTGGGTGTCAAGTTTCCTTTTCTGCCCCTCTCCCTGAGAGGCCTCAAGTTGCTTCTTCAGTGTTGCTGAGATTGTGGGACTCTGTTACCTGCTCAGAACAGGCCCTTTCACAATAGATGCTGGGGATGTTTGGAGCCCTGGACAGGTTCAGCCTCTACTTTCTCCCATCTGGAGTGGGGGGGTCTGTGCATGAGAAAGCTAATGCGCCCAGCTGTGGCCTTCATCCTCCCCCACTGCCCGTGCTGCTCCCCTAAGCTGTGTTCCATCTCCTCCCTGATCCCACTCTGCCTAAAGCAGAGGCTCAGGACTCATTCTGGGGCTGGCGATTGTCTCACCGGTGGGTTCCCAGGAGCGCTCCGTAAAGTATGGAACAACATGCCAGAGCCAGAGAGTAACACTGGTCACTATGGGCCACCTCACCATGCTGCTCAGCAATCATGTGCTACTCAGGTGACAGGCAGTGGTGTCTAGCTGAGCCATAAGCATGGTTGAGGAGTAATCTGGGAAACCATAAGCTATAAGAGGGTAGCCTGGGGACCCTTATTTGTAAACTTTCTCAGGACACCCCCGGCCTCAGCTGTCTCCTGGACTGTCATGTTGGATGATCAGGTGATCAGGTCTGTGGAGTCTAAGAACAAAAGGGTCTGGAGGATAAATCTGTGCTCCTCCAGACTGTAGATTGTCCAGATCTTCAGACATGTGTCATTTCTGGAGTTACCATTGCATTTGGTGGGGAGGCTAAGGAGGGCAGGGTAAAGGGCGAATAGGTTGTGCACACTAACCCCTGTTGTCTTTGGTCTAGGTCATGGCTACTTCAGCCTCTGGACTCACTGTGACATATCCAGGTAGGCCCCTGGCTTTGAACCCCGGCATTCACAGTACAAGAGTGGAGGGTTAGAGTTAAGGATCCCTGGATGAGAAGGGTGTGGGCAGTGGCATTTGGGGAGCCTGAAGCAAGTGAGTGGGGAGAGGTGGTAAGTTAAGACAGGTGGACTGTCTGGGAGTGGACAGTGGACAGCTGGACCATGGCCTGTAGTTCAGATGTCAGATTTGAGGGGTTGGTTCTAAGCTTTAAGTGTGTACCAGATAGCGAGCAGACAGAGGAGCAGCAGCCCCCGGAGGTCCCAGCTCTTCAGGACAGGTTTGTGGAAGGGTAGGAATGTCAGCGTACTCAGCAAGCAGGGAGACTTCCTGGAAGAAGCCTGTCTGTCAGCGGATAAAGGCTGGAGGGTGCTAGCCAAACCTGGGAGGGTTAGGAGAGGGTATAGGTCCTAGGGCCTAGCCTTGGGCCAGGCGGCTGGAGGCCAGGAGTACCTTTTCTTTGTCTCCTCATGAGTGGGTGCTACAGATCCTTGGGTCATTTTTCCAGAGGTGAATGATGCCTTTGGAAGGCCAAGCCCATAGGTAAGATAGAGTCCAATCAGACTCAAGGAAACAATGGAGTTAAAAAAGCAGTACATGGGGCCACAGGCAGGCAGGGCCAACATACTGGCCAACAGGAAAACCCAATCTCATCTGTTGCTGGGGTTTTCTGTCTGGGATGCTCAGCCTGGTTGCTGGGTCCTGGTTGCTATGGTCTGGGGTCCTCCCTGACATCATGGAGTAGCAGGGTGGCCCCCACTGTTTAGGCATCTCCCTCTTCTCCAACTCACTAGGGATGCCAGTGTTTGACCTTGTATAATGGATACCCCAGGACCAAAGAGACACAGGTAGAGAAGGTACCACTTGGGGACAGGGCCCTCTTCCTCTGAGGACAAGGGTGGGGTGATGAGGGAGGGAGATGTGAGTTTACCCTGGACCAGACTAAGAACAGAGATGTGCCTGGTAACAGTCGGATGGTGATCAGCCTGCAGCTGTGGGAGGAAACAAATCATGCCATAATACCCCGTTGTCTGTTTTGTTCTAGTAGGTATTTGAGTCTTAAGATGATGCTGCTGAAGCTAAAACTGAATTAAAGTCTCAGGAAGGACATGGGGCATAGCGAACCCACACCTTCCTGACCAGCTGGTCATGTCCCTTTGGGAGGATAGAGTTTAACTGGAGAGGAGACACTTCATGGAGTCTTGACAGCACCCCTCTGGCCAACCCCAAACAGAGCATCCAGACTCAAAGAAAGTGTTCAAGCCCCGCTCCAGATCCCCCTCTTTGGCCTTCAAGGCTCAGTGCTGAGGTTCAGTATCTCCAGATCCCAGCCCTGGCTCACCTATCCCCTCTCCTCCTTTCCTTAGCCATGCCTCTTCTACAGCCATCCAACCCAACTCTGGGAAGGCATGCTGTGGGCTCTGCATTGCTGCCTGGATGGGCGGTGCAGGTTGACATAGCTTTCTCTCTGCCCTGTTGGCTAAGCCTCTGTGGGAAGGTTTTCTTCTGCTATGATGGATTTTCTGTGCTACAAATGCATCAGATTCCCAGAAATCCTTTGCTTCAGATCAGAGATTTTCTGGGGATTGAAAACACTGAGCCTACCTTTGCTTGCCAAGGACTAAGACAGGATGTTCTGTGAGCGAGCAAAGCCAGCTCCCTGATCTGAGGCCAGCGAATGGAAGGCCCACTTAGTCCTGTGCAGAAGCTGAGCCTCATAATAGCTTGGACAGTACAAGGTCCTCCAGACCTCCAAGGACATAGAGGGTCTGCTGTGTGGTCCCCAAGTCTGGGGGATAGGGACAGAACTGCTTGTTGCTTCCGTGAATATAGTGAAGAGTCAGGGTGAACCCCCACAACCCTGGGGGTTCCATCTGAATGTACTGGCTGATGGATTGTGTGACTTGGGAACTTGAAGTCTCTCTACCTTGGTCTCTCCATGAAGAGCAAACTGTTGCCACATTCCATATTAGCCACGTTAGTGGCAGGAAGGTGTTGGAGGCGCGGTGTATCGATAGAGGCACTGACTGAAATTTTCAGAGTGAGCTCTGTCAGGGATGTGACCGGGTGGTCAGGATGCTGGGAGAGCCACGCCTCTCTCTGGATATGGGGTGCAGAGGCAAGCTTATCTGAGGGGCTCTCAGTGTCTTCAGCCTGAGCTCCAGCCCTGAACTGAATTCTGTGAGATTGACATATGCTATGGGGCAAGGCCTTCACCAGCCTGTCTGTGTCTAAGCTGCTACCACTTACAATGGAAAGCAAAGGAACAGCTGTCCTTGCCTATCACTCTGAAAGGGTACGTCGTGTCCCATTCTATATGATTGTTCCCATAGGGACAGAATGATGAGAGTGCCCCTGGAGAAGGCCTTGACTTTGTCAACTGTGTGAAGGTCCCTGGGCCTGCACGGAAGGGGCTGGGCCACTAAGGGTGGGGAAGTTCTTTGTTGAGTGGCCTTGGGGTGGGGGTGGCTGCACAGTTCCAGCTACATCTCAGGGATTCAGAGGCCCTCTTTCCACAGGATCTCCAGGGCCCATGGCTGACAGCCCAGGGCCAGAACGACCACGAAGTGAGATGCCTACATATGTGAACATCCCCATCAGCCCCACCTCCCGACTGCAGCTGCACTATATGGGCCTGGAGTTCCCAGGGGCCAGCGGCAATGTGCGAGGTGAGTTTCCACAGGGAGGCCTCAGCGGGGAATTGTGGAATTCCTAGCACAGCCCTGGCTAGGAATCCCTTCCTCCTAGTTTGCAATTGCCCTCAGGACAATTCCAGGACCCTCAGCCCCTGCCTGCAAAGTGGTTGCCCAGATCCTGACATGATTACTGGGTGGGTGGGAGTGGAGATGGACCAGAGTATCCATTGGCGCTCTCACCTAAGAACCCTGCCGACCAGGCCAGGGGAAGCTAGGCTGGGGCTGTTCTGGCTGGGTCCATTCACAGTGGCTTGCTTTCAGGGGCCAGCTCCTCCCGTTATGCGCAGATTGATATCACGGCTACAGAGACAGCACATCGCGTGGGGGTCCGGCATGCACAGACTCGGGAGGAACGATTATCAGAGTTGGAACAGAAGAAGAAGGGATTCTGAGGATGCAGCTCAGGTTGGGGCTGGCTGGGCACTGGGCCAGCTGGACGGACCATCTGACATGGCCAGACAATCCCCTTTTGTAGAGAGTGGTCCTTGTGGTTAGGGACCCTGTCCCCTGTTTGGGTACTCTGATGGTCGATGATTGAAGCTGAGTCTCAGCCTCCTGCTGCAATGGAGGCTGTGGTTATTCTTTGTGCATTGGAATGAGTGGCTGAAGGTCCTGGGCCCGTACCATATGAGTTCATTCCAATGTGTGAAAGCCATGTGGCAGCCTCTTCTCTGCCATCCTCTTGTCTCACTGGTGCCCAAGACTCACCCTTCTTTTGGCTTGAACAAATTCTCCTAGGCCATTGGGCCACCAAAGGCCCTCTCTCCAGGTGTTGGTAGCCTCAGTACCTGCCAAAACAGCACAGCTACAGCCGACCAGTGGAAACTGGAAAGTCTCCCAAGCCTGGAATGCAAGCTGCATTACCCATCCTGGATAAAGTGGCCATGATGACAGCTTGTATTAACAGAACACTCTGAACCAGTTCTCTACTGCAGAGGGACCTGTCACTTGCAACGGCCATACCACTGACTGTCTGCTGCTGGGATCCTGCAGCTTCCCCTGCCTGCCACCTCCTGTATTGTCGCTCTTGAGCTAGGCCCTGTACCTTGAGGTGAAGGCCATAGTGGGAACAGGACTGTTCTTACCTGTCATCTTGTTGGGACCTATTCCAGGCAGTTGGGTAAATTGTTTTAAATCTCTACTGTTATATTTTTAACAATCCATATTATTTTCCAAAGCTGTGAGGTCTTTCAAATGCCATTTCTGCCCTGGACTGGATGGACCAACATTTTGCTGCTGGACCAAGGGGCTTGGGGATGGGGTGTATGGTGGTATTATGTTGGCATTTACGGATGTCCCTGTTGTTTGGGGCAGCACATGGTATTTCCAGGACTGAGTTTCTGGGGTGATGGGTTTCCTGTCCTATCTTAGCCCAGTGGGGAGAAGCTTTGGCAACGCCTTCTCCCAGGATCTAATCTCAGTCCATCACATTCTTCTCTTTTCCTTTCTGCCTCCAAGGAGTTCACTGGGAGTCCTGTAGGTCTGTAGTTGGCTGCAGTGTGTGTGCGTGGGGGGGTCAGGAGCAGCCTGTTCCTTTGTGGGGACCCTGCTGTTAGTAGCTCCTCTGCTGACTGGTAGAATGCGACTATATAAAGTGAAAAAATGTCTTCCCTGGGTCATCGGGGCAGCCAGGGCAGGTGCTTTATCTAGAGAATGAGCCTTGGGGTCTGCCCCTCTAGACTAGGGCTGTAGTTCTGTGCTGAGAAAGGAAATGTGGTATGAGGGACATTTCATCCAGGACTGGTGAGTCTGCATGACTTGGGTCACATGTTTTCTGTACTGAGGTACCTTGGGCACCCCCTAGAATAGCTCATCTGAAGAGTGAAGTGGGCTTGGGCAGCCATGAGTGTGGGAAGCTATAGTAGCAGGGAGGGTCCCTCCTTTGAGCCCAAGCCATGCTATGAGTGTCCAGAGGATGAGGTTTCCTTTGGTGGGATTGCTCTGCTATGACAACAGGTGACCTCTAGCCAAGAGAGCCCATTGAGGTCACAGCCATATCCCACTGAGGCCACAGTAGAGTCACTTGACCTTCTTCCAAAGTAGGATATTCAGAGCCGTTGGACACTCCAGATCCAGCTCAAGGAGCAGGTAGCTCATGCTGCCCACGTGTGTCCACTGGCTAACCCAAGGACACCAGTGCCCACAGCTCCCCATGACTGTCTCAAGGGAGTTAAATGGTTAGGAACTGAGTGAGGTGGGTCCAGCAGTAATACCAGATCATGGGAAGCAGATACAGAATGATTGCCAGGAACTTGAGCCAGCCTGAATAAACTGGCGAGCTGCAGAACAGTCAGGAGTCTTGCAGAGCAAACATGAGAAACAGAGATTCAGGTTCCCGGGACTCACAAAAATTCAGGCAGGTGTGGCGGTCCTCTTCTCGCCCCAGCCCTTAGGAGGCTTCCCTACAGGGGAGCTGGCTAAGTTAGATATGGCAGAATTGATGACTTGCAGGCTCAGCCAGTGACCTGAAGTTTAGCATGATTGTGAAAAACACCCAGTATTAACTTTGGGCCTCCACTTACATGCACACACATGTGGTAATGCAGCCTTCATGTTTGCCCAGACACGTAAACACATACATATATTCACAGCACACACATATGCCAACATTTTTATTTTATACAAATGGCATTCTAAGTAGGCACTGCCTGACTTCTCTCAGTACACTGAGAAGCCATACTGCCCCCGTGGCCCATCTGCTGTCTGTCATTGTGAAAAGCGATGCTGCTACTGTATCTGGTAATGGACTGTGCATGTGGACCTTGGTGGGCCATTGGGCATTGCTGATGGGTGTGGAGGCTCAGGTGGCTTGTCCAGTCTCCTGGTGGGTGGTACACTTTCTGCCAGATGATCAGGCACACATCTTTGCTTTCTGTCAGATTTTTCTTCATTAGTTATGAGTGTCTGGAGGGCTGGGTAGACATGGCTTCTGTCCTCAGGGTATGATGCTGGTGGTGTCTGAGTCCTATTTTTATTTCCTTATGATCAGAAGAGCGGCAGATTCTCAGGCACTAACAGCTCCATGGCCTCAAAGATGGCTCCTCTGCATGGCCTGTGTTTTTAGTTTTTGATTTTTTGTTTGTTTTTTGCATTTGGCTGTTTGTTTATTAAGGCATCGTATGTGGGCACTTGTTAATGTTTTTCAGAGATGCTCAAGTCAGATACATCTATGAGATTTCTGTTGAAACAGAATTTCATATAGCTCAGGCCAGTCTTGAATTCACTGTGTAGCCCAGGATGCCCTGAACTTCTGATTGTCTTGCCTCTATCTCCCAAGTACCAGGATTATAGGCTTGCATCACCATACTCAGTTTATGTGACTAGGGACCAAACCAGGCAAGTACTCCATCTGCTGAACCACGTGCTGGCACCTCAATCTAGACTTGTCACTAAAGGTACCAACCTCATCCAGCCTTGTATTTATGTGACTACACGAACATGTCCATCTGTGGCCACCTGTCAGTCCGGGTCCTACACATTCATTGTCGGTGCCACCTACATGCAGCTCTGATCAGACCACCCTTGTGCTTACCCCGGATGACTGAGAACTGCAGGGTGATGGCCCATGTCATCCCACTGCCCTCCATGCTGAACTTCAGTTCTTAGAACACCATTTTCTGTGACTCTCTGTTCAAACATGGTCAACACTCCTCCAGTTGTGTAATTTCATCTCAGAATGTCCCAACACAGGCTGTAACCCTTCATGTTACTTTCTTCTCAACTATTCTAGTCAAGGGTTTACTGTTATAGTGGCTGTTGGTATCTTGCAGCCTTTAGGCCTTTCTCGGGCTGGATCCCATGCTTTCTTGACTTAACCTTTTATCTCCAGGAGTAGCCCCTCCATCAGCAACTGAGGAGACTGTGTAACTGATGCTTTGGCACCCATCTCTAGAGATTTTGTCTTGCATTCAGCTGTGTTAGCTCAGCAAAGTGCTGAGATTGACACATGTTGTGTTAGCAAGTCACTCATTTAAATGCTGTCTCAGCACACACACAAACACACCATACATTATGCTTCTAACACTCCTGCTCAGTCAGCTGGGACACTGTGACAGCTGTGAGTAAACATCCTTATCTTAGGACATGTATCCATGCTAGTGTTAGTACGGAGGAGTCGTGTTCAAGTTTCCTCATTGCACATTTCACTACACACACACACAAGCACTAGGGCCTGAGGCCTCTGAGCTCAGCCATTTCAGAGGCTACAGTGGCATACCACTGATTGAACCTGCATCTCTTTACCATCTGTACATGCTGCATGCCCCTTCTTAGGCTGTTGGCTGTGTGGGCATCTTCACTGGCAAACAGTGGACATGATCCTTTTGCTCATTAAAAGCTATGAGCCACAGGCTGGGCCATGTGGCAGACAGATTAAAAGAAATGGGTTGAATTAATATGAAAGAGCTAGCTAGTAATGTGCATGAGACATGGGCCAAACAGTATGAAGTAAACAAACAAACAAAAAAACAAAACAAAACAAAAAACAAAACAAAACTGGCTGGACAAGTTTAGGAGAGCCTTTTCTGATGTGCTACAAATATTTTCTTCCTGGACATAAGGTCTCACGTGACCAGAATAACCTTCAACTTCTGACCCTTCTGCCTCCACTTCCAGTCATTACAGGTATGTGACACTATACCCAGCTCATGAGGTGTTTTGTGTTGTGCATGATGCAAGATAGTTTTAGTTTCCCCCCAATGAGTCAAGCGGATCCAGCTCCCTTTACCGTGCAGACACTCTTTTCAATGTAGACATCTGACTTGAATCTAGAGGTGCCATTCAGATGCCCTGTTTACCCTACCACAGGTCATCCAGCATCAGTGCCACACCCTACCTGCTGGCTCTTCTCTGCCACTCCTATGAGGTCTCACTACTGGCTGTCTTGTGTTTCCAACTGTGAGTTTCCCTGGGCTCATGGTGCCTTACCTTTTCCAACCAACCTGAGTTGGAAAAATAGGGACACAGGTCATTTTCTCAGAAATACTATGAAAAATAGTTACTGTGTGAACACATGTGTCACAGCACACGTGGGCAGAGGACAACCTGCATGACAACCCTGGGGACTGCACTTAGGTCACCAACCTTGACAGCAAATGCCTTAGCCTGTCAGCCTGAGGACTTTCAGTCCCTTTTGCTAGGTGGCCGAGCACTGTCAGCAGAATCACCTCATCTAGGTTTGTAGCTTGTGGTTTCCTTGCCATGACTCACACTCACCCAGGGAGCGGTTTGTAGGGTCTGACTCCTGAGTTAGCCAGGAGTAGCCTCTGGATTCCATACCTAGGGATCAGCTCTGAGGAGCGGGCAGCTCCTACACAGGTCCCATCTGTAATGGGCTCCACATCACTCACACTGAGATGGTTTGCTGGGCTGCTATAAACACATTTGATTTCAACACGCTTATTTCTAAGGAGGAGAATGCAGCCATGGCCTCTGGTTCTAGGGACAGAAACAAACCTGACTGCATCTCCTCTTGTATCTCTGATACCAGGCATTCCCCTGCAGTTGACTCTGAGCCTGGTCTCCAGGGGCCCAGCATCATCCCAGGTTCCTGAGCTGTGTGTGGCACAGGAGGCCATGGTGGGTACCTGAGTGTACGTCTTGGGCTGAACTAGAAAGACAGAGCTGAAACCCTGTAACAGGTCTTCCCTTGCTGATTGCTCTGCACAGATGTGTACTGGTTCTAAAAGGGACATATCCTTGCTGGCCTGGACAGTAGCACACACCACGTGGGTGAGGGAGCCACTGTGGCCTGCTGTTCCTTGTGCTGCTGTCCTTAAACTACAGGCTTCTTGCTGCCCTCAGAGTTCTGCCTGTGTATGAGTGTCTACATGTGTTCACTTGTGTATAGGTATATAGTAAGTGCGGAACACATTGGAACTGAGTGTGTCTACTTTTGCTAACTGGCTAATCCAGCTGGCCAGCTCCCCCTGGCTACCCTCTTTCCCTGCCTCTCAAGTGCTGGGATTATAGGCTGGCTAACTGTGTACTCCTGTTAGGCAGATCCCAACTTTTGGGCTGAGACCAAACCTAACGACCTGATCTTCCAGGATCAGCTGCAGGGGTCAGAGGTCCTTTTAGATAATCTCCTAGGTGAGGGATCAGATACTGAGTCTGGACATGGAGGCCTGTCAGAGTATTTTGGGAGGCAGAAAATGCCCCCCACATACCTTTTTACCTTTGCCACCTTTTTCCTGAAATCTCACCTCTAATGAGCTCTTGATTTAAAACTATCTGGGACTTAAAACTATTCCTGGGGAGGGAGGGAGAGAGGTGTATGAAATGGAAACAGTGGTTTTCTGGGGACCATGAGAGAGGATGGGGGCCTTGGAGATGCTTCAAGTAGGTGGACTAGCCCAACGCTCCTCTCCCACCTTCAAGTTTCTCTGCCACGGCGCCGGCTCTGACTCAAGTGGACCCATCCATTGAGACACCAGGCAAAGACTGGATGGCCCAAACTTCTGCCATGTATTTAAGGACTCCATACATTACATTTCCAGTGACAGATTTTTGTAATTTCAATGTAAACTGTGGTGCTGCAGCATGGAGGACAGTCGTATCTCACTGGTAGCTGTACCCAAGTCCCTCAACCAGGGTGGTGATGGCCACTTGTTTGAAAGAAAAGTCCTTGCCAACCACAGCAGGATCACACTGGTGTGTCCAAGGCTTCTACTTGCTATGCCAACTGTGGTCAGCCACACCAGTTCCCATAGGTCTAGGCATGCAGATGACAGGCTGACGGCTCGGTGTCTTCAGAGCCCCTCTGGACTGCTGGTGGTGGTCCTTGGTCCTCAGAGCTCATTGTGCCGAGCTCTTGAGACCCTGCTGGACAGGTCCTGCAGGTGCTTCTTCACCTGTGGAAGGGACACCTGTCAGTGGGGACAGCATGGCAAGCCTGCCACGAGATCACAGGAGCCAGCTAAAAACCAATACTAAATACTTTGGCTCATCTTCCATTTCCTGGCCATTTAGAACATGTCATAAGACTCAAAAACACAAGGAATACTAAAAAATGAACAGCCAGAAGCAGATCATTCCAAAAGACAATGGCACTGTGGCCTTTGCCCTATTATTTTTAGGAGACCCTGTGATAGGCCATGCAGACAATGACTCTTCCTCACAGTGGTGGATGACTGCAAGGGGACACAGAGAATTCTATTTCTGACTCCTTAACACCAAAGGGCACAAAGAACCTTAGTGGCTTGCCAGGCTAGGACCCAGGTTTGATCTGTGGGTTTTATGAATTCTCTCAAAGGCTGTTAGCGCTAGCCATTGGAGTCCATTGCTGGCAGGTCTCCAAGCATTCCTTGTGGCCCCAACATCCCCAATCTATTGTCCAGATTAACAGGGCCCCTCACGCATTGTTGCAAGTCCTTTGGCAACCAGGGGAAGTGGAGAATGAGCTTAGATTTTAACCTTGTGAAACACCCCCAGATCCTTATTGTAATCACCTCAGTGGCCTCTGAGTCCCACAGCTTAGGGTTCCTACTATTTTGTTACACATAGCCAGAAACTGCACTACTCTTGGCATGCCTGTGCCACTTCTCAGAGCTTACTTTTGCATAGTTAACATACCCTATGGCTCAACTTGAGAAGGTACAGGGGGGACTCTTGTCCTTCCAGAGGCAAGATGCTGGTTCCTTGGGGCTTCCAGGAATCTATGGGGACTGCCCACACCTCAGCAGGCCAGGAAACAGCTCTGTCTCTGTCTGCTACAATGATTGCTGCCATACATGTCTCCAGGGATCATGTCTGTGAGCAGTGCCAGCATCCGCCACACTGAGCACCTGGCCACTCAGGGTTCCCATAGACTGCACTTGTGTTTCCCTGAGTTCAGGAGGTCGAGTGTCTAACCAGGTGTAGAGCTGACAAGGACAGAGGGGTGGATGGATGGCAGCTCTCACCTTGTAGCCTAGCTCCTTTGTCTTCTCCTCCAGCAGCACGTACTTCTCCTTGTTGCGGCTGATGTGCTCGGGGTCACCGATGCTCTCCACATGCTTCAGCTTCTCGTGGGAAATCTCTAGCTGCTTCTGGTAGTGGTTATGCTTTTCAATTTTGGCCTCAAAGTGCTTAAGCTCATCCTAGAAGGTGTCAACAACTTACTTTCCTCCATCACAGAGACCCGAGGTGCCTGTCTATTGTCTAGCAATGGCTCTGACCGCAGCCAGCAACCACCAGGCTGCACACATGAGAACTGATAGATGCTTACTGCTAAGAATCTCCAAACAGGGGCTGTACACCAGAACCTGGTGGTGGCTGGGACCTTGTACTGTCATTCCTGAATACCTTCTTTCCCATGCTGACTTTGCTCCCACCTACCACATCTAGACATGCTATCTGTGGTGACAGCAGCCCTGCCTACTGGGCATGCAGCTCCTTCCTGGCCCCATGTACACAGGCTTATGCCCAGGGATTAGCTTTACTGCAGGTGCTCTGTACTCTTTGCTCCCTCCTTTCCAACAGGCCTACCTCCCCAATTTCTGGTGGTTACCCCATCTTTCTGCCTTCATGAGATAGTGACTGAAGCAGCCCAGATCTTGAGATTCAAGGTCTCTTCCCAGGGCCACAAAAGCCCAAGCCCCATGAGGACAGGCTCAGACCCACTTCATTGCCCTGCCTCCCAAGGACTGACTCCTTTGCTTTCACAGGCTACTTGCTGCTGGCACCTCCTTGCCTGCTCCTTTTTACCCCATGGGTCCAGTGCTTCCTACTGGGAGATCAATGACAGTCTCCAGAAGCCCCACTCCTGGAGCTCCTTGGGGACAGACACATTCGAGGAACCTTGGATTTGGGTGCCTCAAATCATACAGATCTCAAGTATGTCCCACCCCACCCTAAACAGCAGCTATCAACAATCCATACTTAGATACTCCACCCATCAGCCTCCTGCAGCTCCACCCACATTTCACACCTTGGCCATCATCCCTCTCAGCACATGCCAGGCAACAACCCCCCACGCCACCAGATGCCACACACGGGAGGCTGAGACTGCTGGCATGGGAGGTGTGTGCCCACCTCCTACCACTTTACTGCCAACCAGGATGCCAAGGGCTGCAGGGGCCAGCGGCAGGAAGGAAAAGGGTCAGGATAAAGCTACGAAGGCACCGAGGTATACGGAAAAAGAACAGAGAGCCTGCTCCCATTGGAGATGGTAGAAGGCAACACGACTTTGCTTCCTAGCTTTCTTACCCGGAATGACTCCAGCTCCTTCTCGGTGAAGTTGGCAGTCTGGGCCAGGTCCCACAGATCTATCACTCTGGGCTCTTCAAACTCTGTCGGAAATCAAGGGTTATCTGTCTAGTAGGTAGTATGGCAGGACACGCCCTAGTGCTGGGGGTGTGGCCTGTCAGCCTAGGGAATACTGTGTGTTGCATTCTGGGAGCATTAAGTCCATGCTCACACCAGCTTTAGATGTAGCCTGATTGTAACCTCACTGCCTGCAGTGAAGGGTCACATCCCCTGAACTCAGGTTTGCCTGCTATACCTGGCCAGGACCAATAGTATGCCCCTGGCTGCCTCTGAGCTGTGAGTGAGACCAGATGGGCATTGGGGAGGGCTGGCTATCACTGAGTTAAGGCTGGGGTTTGGCCATCCAACCCACCTCTGGGATAAACAGACAGCCATCCAGCAAGGCTCCCTGGCCCTTCTTGTTTAGAACTCAAGGGAACCCTAGTTTTTCTGGGACTGTAGGGTTAGGAACAGGCAGGCCAGTGGGAAAAGTGAAAGTAGTATCTGGATACAGCTCCCTAGGAGATGGCCCATGGAAGGCAGAGTTGCAGAATATTTAACTATGTAAAGATGTGTTGCTGTTTTACCTTGACTGCCTAAAGCACCTGATTGGTCTAATAAAAAGCTGAATGGCCAATAGTGAGGGAGGAGGTATAGGAGGACTTCTGGGAAGGGAGGGTAAGTAGGAGGAGGAATTTAGGCTGAGGGTGGGGTGGGGGAGGAAAAAAGAAAGATGGCCAGAGGCCAGACAGACAGACATGAAGGAAGCAAACAAGCAAGACATGCAGAATGAAGGAAATGTAAAAATCCAAGGCAAAACAGATGAATAGAAACAGGTTAAATTAAGTTAGAAGAGCTAGTAAAACAAGCCTAAGCTAAGGCCGAGCTACCATAATTAATAAGTTTCCATGTTTTTATTTGGGTACTGATTGGCGGCCCAAAGAAAAAATTCCAACTATAAGACAGGATTGTGGATAGAGAAAGGCGACACCCAGCACATTGACCATGGCCAGACTCCCTTGTATAGTCCCACTAACCTAACAACAATACTTCACGCAGGCCTACAAAGTAGACTGGCCACCTGGATGCACAGCATGCAGTCTTAGAATAGGGCGCTATGACTTCCGAGTAGGCTTCAAGCCCAGCCCCAGAGCACAGCATGCCTGTAAGGCCTTGCAGGTGCTTTCCCAGAAGAAGGAGGTTCTGCCTGGGTCCATGCTGTCTAAGACTGTCCATGGCTGGCTACTGCCCCTATATTTAAGGTACCCACTGCCTGGAGCCCCAGGATACACAGCAAGCCTGGCCCTAACACTTTTATAAGTCCCAAGAGGTTGGGACTGCCAACCTGTTTGATATAAGAACCAAAGAGCAGTGTGAGATCAATGGCAAAGCCAGTCACCACTGGTGAGGGGCTAGGGAGGCTGTCCTGAGTGGTATGTCAAGACTGAAAAGACAGTCTGCATGGGGCACCAGCTGGAGGGTACTCTACCACTTCAGACCAATTTTGACAATAGGGCTGAGGGCTGGCCCAGAATTAAAAAAACCCCAACCTTTATTTTTATGAGTGTTTTCCCGGCACATATGTCTATGTATCACAAGCATAGTGCCCATGGCAACCAGAAGAGGGCATTGGGCCACCTGGGACTGGAGTTACAAGGGCTGCGAATTGCCACGTCCATGCCAGGGATAGAACATGGGTCCTCTGGAAGGGACCAGTGCTCCTAATCACTGAGCCATCTCTCCAGTTCCTGGCCTAGACATTTATAGTACAGCTCCAGGAAGGGGGACCCGGACAGGCACTCTCGCACAAACAAGGACTGAGTTTGCCGGAGTCTCCAGGGCACTCCTGAATCCATGCACCTGTCCCTTAAGCATGTGTCTGTCAGTCTGTCTCAAACAGAAGCACACAACTCCCCCCCTCAGGCATCAGCAGGCATGCACTGCACGGGGTGGGGGTGGGGGGGGGCGGGGGCTTACCAGTGGTGGGGCTGTAGCCCTGGTGGCTGACCTTCCTCAGGCGGTCCAGGCCCTGGTTGATACTTCGCAGCCTGTCCTTGAGTTCAGTGTGCTTGGTGCTCAGGGCGTCAATCTTAACGTGGCTCATGTCAGAGGGACTGATGAGGTTCTCATAACCTTCTGTGGGACAAGAAGCAGAATGTTCAACATGGACTTTCCCTGTAGGCCTGGCATCCTAGTGGCCAAGATGACCCTGAGTCCATCCACTGGCCATGTCTCTGCAACCCTCAATGCTGGCTGATGGATGTACTTTCTCACACAAACATCTACGGGTGGATGCCTTGGTATCTGTACCTAAAAGCCTGCCCCAAGGAACTCCGTGGCCCTCAATGGCTCTGACTTTCTCAGGTCCCCTACTTGGCAAGGTCACACGAGTCAGAAGTGATAGTGGACTATCTCTAAGGAGAGGGAGAGATGGCTTGCTATGTCAGTGTACCTCAGTCACCCCAGAAGCAACCTTACATGTGCAGCCATACTGGTGTAACAACTGATATGTGAACATGGGCAGAAACATAACAAAGTGTCCCCATTCCCTCCCCACAATCCTCGGGGAAGTGTGGAACAACACTATGCCCAGCAGAGGTGGGCATGGGGCATACCTTCAGCTCTACTCAGGGTGTCTAGCAGCACATTGTATTCATGGATCTTCTCCTTGTGGTGCAGAAACTCCCGCCACAGCTTGTCCAGTTCTTCACTGGAGAACTTGCCTGACGTCCTTGCCTAAGAGGAGACAGTGTGGAGTGCACATGCCTGTCGTCAGCATGCCTCAAGGAGTCCAGGTGCCTGTCAGCAGGGTCTATATTATTAGCCTGCGGCTATTCTCACCCTCTGCAAGCCTGGTGACCCTCTGCTAGGTATGTGCACCAGGAAAAAAAAAAAATGGAAGTTTCCTTGATGTCCCCAGATTTGACAGAGCTGGCCAAAGAAGAAAGATGGTTGCCTACATCTGCTTGACTCTTACACGGCTGTGTGGTTGGTAAGAACAGCAAGGCCATGTCCATGGTCCAGTCCACCCCATATCTGTGCTAACCTCAATCTGCACCCCATAGCAAGGATGGGCCAGACCCAGCACTGCCCACCTTCCCAATCACAGCACCAGTAGCCCATGGCAACATCTGCACACGGCCGAGGGTTCCCTTCCTACGCACAAAAGCAAGTTCACAGGCTAGAACCAGACACAAAATAAACAGCCTGACACACCTGTATGGTTTAGTCACATATTGTGACAAGCCTGTCTAATGCCTGCAGTCCTGCCAGCTAGGAGCAGTGTAGAGTTGACCAAGCAGGACTGCAGACTTCACAGGAAGATGAGCACGGATCATGTCAGCAGCCTGAGTTGGTTCTGAAGCAACAGGCTTCACCATAGAACAGGCAGCAAGATGTAGCAGAGAGAGCCCCCACAGCCCACATCGTCACTCTCTGAAGGTCAGCAGAAGGTCAGAAGGAAAGGGGAAAGGGGAGTGGTACCTTGTGCCACAACTTTTCCAGCCTGGGGTCCCCCAGCTCGTCCTGAGTGTCATCATTGAGTGCGTTGCTGTGTACCATCTGGGTGTCCTTCCTCCCATCCAGTCCATACCTGGCCAAGATGACTAGAGAGGGGTGTTTGATTTTTATTAGACAGGCAGGAACTGCTGCAGGAGCCCATAAGGTGAGTGTCTGCTTCTTATTTTCTAGAAAATTCCTTTCACCCTTTTCAAGTGACCATACAAGATCTGGGAAAACATGCACCAGGTCAGGATATGACCAAGACTCACAGATATCCTGGGCTCCATCACAGACATGCCCTGTTTGAGCCCTTCCGAATCAGGAGCTCATGAGCAGGGAAAGTGTGGCCTGATGTGCAGAGTTTCAGAACACCTTGAGGCTCCCATTTCTGGCATATGACAAACCCCAGAAAAAACCAGCACAGAACAGTCTCCTGGATGTCAGCTAGGAGAGACTGGCCAATAGGTGCTTAGCCTGAGATGCTAAGGCTCTGTGCATGTCCACACCACAGCTCCTCCACTCTGGGGAGCTTGGGCAGAGGGGAACACAAGCTCTATCTATCAGACATGGGGCCCATAAGCAAGACTCTGGATCCTGGAGTGTTGAGCTCTGTATGAAATGGAATCCCAGAAAACTGTGCTGTTAGTTTAGAGTTCTCACGGTTTCCTGCAATGTCCAGGCCCAATAGGAATAGTGAGGTAGCCCTGAGGCTGATAGTGGGCATGCCCCTGAATAGACCAGCAGGATCACTGCCCCATGGGACTGATCCCATGCAGGGTTTTGGGCAAGAGCTGAGGGTCTAGATGAGGCTGTTCCTATGAGCCTAGGCCTTAAGGATCTGGCCTGGCCCAGGGTAGAACTGGTTATGGATAGGGGGCCTAACCCCTTATGTGATTACCAGCAGTGTCTGTTTCTTACCCCCAGGTTCCGGGTCAGTACTCTGTACTTTGGTCTCCAAGGTGTGGGACCAGCACTAACAATGCCTTGAGCAATGAGGGGAGGGGCCCACATGGACCGCAGCTAGAGGTGGCCAGCATCAGTAAACTCCAGTTTACCAGGTGCTTAGAAGACCAGCTTTGGATGTTAGCTCCAGATCCTGGGTGGTCTGCTGCCAGGCCACTGGCACCAGAGAAAAGAAGGCATTGCTGAAGCAACCTTGCCCTACTTGAGACTTGAGCTGTGGGCCAGACTCTGTGGAAGTTGGAAGAAACTACTTCCCGCCCAAGACACTGGCTACCCAGAGGATGCTCACTAGCCCTCTGCATTCCTCGAACTCTGAGCCCGACCCCATCTCTGCAGAGCGGGCTGCCTGCTTCCCTCTGATAGCTCCTGGTCTCCTCACCTTGGGGACCAGCCCCACATCTACATCAGGCTTGAGGTAGGGATTCTGAGAGCTGGTTTTGAAGAAGCTCCTGTATGATTGCTGCGAATAGTTTAGTTGCTTATGACACTAACTCCACCCACACTGCACTCCAGTGGTGTCTCCTAGTGGGTTCTCCACTCAGTTTGGGATTACCATGAGAGGCAGCGCATGCCCAGGTCATGTGGGCAGCAGTGTTAGCTCAAGGAGTGGAGGTATAGTGGGTGGGGTGGCAGAGCTGGGAAGAACCTCACTGACCAGGTCATGCAGAGGGGTTGGTGGTCATTCTATGTGCTGTGTCCACAGGGTGGCACCCAACTTTTCCAATTACTGTGGGATGAGGGTGTTGGGAGGGTGGCATAGGAGAGTCCAAGTGGAGCAGTCACACCCATCCTCTAGACCTAAGGATGTATATGTGTAAGTATGCACACTGCACAGGGCATGTGAGAGCTCTGCCCATCTTCAGTGTCCATAGTAAGGAGTTCTCATAACCCTGTCTTACCAGCATGGTCCCTTCTCAGATCAGATGTGCTTCCTCATCTAGCTGACAGCATCCTATATCCTGTTCTTAGACAAACAGCTCCAGAGCCTTTGGGCGCCTGGGCACCAATAAGTCAAATCCCCAACCCTGCCTCCTTCAGAAAGCAGCAGACTTTCGACTATGACACAGGGCATCTGTCCCAGATGAGCACCTCTCAGGCTGTCCTAGGGTCCCTTGGCCTTGGCCTTGGGGCTGCACAGCCACGAGAACAGGGAGGTACCGTACCGTTGAGGTTGTGGACCAGCTTCGCTTCTTTCTCCCCATCCGTGTCCAAGCCTTCCGCCTTCAGTTTCTTCCAGTTCAGTTCATCCCTCTCCTGAATCTTCAGGTCAGAGTGGAGCTCGGCCAGTTTCACAGGAGACAGATGAAGCTGCCCAAGAAGAAAGGAGCAGCCGTGATAAACCGCTGCATGACAGGCACAGGCAACGAGACCTGGGCTGAGGTTACTAGGACTGCAGAGTGGACAGGGCTAGAGGCTAAGACACATAGGACTTCAAAGACTGATGTCCCATGACAGGAACCCAGCTAGAGACACAGCCTAGGCAATGTCTGGGAATCCCAGGGCCAGTAGGAAACCCACAGCGGTCAGCAGCCTCCAGCAGCAGGGCACCACACATTCGCATTGACTCCTGGAGCCATGTAGTGGGTAAAGGGCACACCAATGAAGGGCTGGACTCAGTGAAGGGAGGATTTTTTTGAGTCTTATTTGTGTGTTAAGAAAAGAAAAACCCCACAGAGTAAAAGACTGAGTTTACAGAAAACTTTTCTTTTTGAGGTACTAGGACCAGGAGCAGGGCTTTGTGCATCCTAGGTATATTATTACAGAGAGATCCTATCTCCTAGGGGACCTGAGAAGTCAACTCCTGTCATCTGAATTCATGGCTGCTCTATTTGAATGAAAAGCTGGATCTCTGGGAGTGTGTAACAACCTGCAGAGTTTCCCTACTCTCAAATCTAAGGACAGTCCTTTGCTTTCCACATTGCTCAGGAGTCTTCATCTTGCGACACTCTAGGCATGTCACAACACTGAGTCAGGATGGATGTGCCCACAGCCCCCCACTGAATGGCTCGAAGCTCACCCTAAGCATGTCTATGAAATAGGAACTGGGTAATGCCAGAGTCAGGGCATGGAGGGTTAGAATGGTGTGAAGCAATGAACCAAAAGTTTCTAATTACTCAATGTCACAGGATGGAGTTGGGGTCCATGCCTCTGAAGAGCGCCCTCATAGCCCACACCACTCTCTGGGGTCAAGACAGACCTCAGTTCCAAGTCAACTTCTAAAGGTGAGTTGGAAATGGGGTGAGGCAAACAGCTCTGCCATACCTTTCCTTTGGCTTCATACATGATAAACTATATTTCTGTTCACTGTTTAGTTTTGTATTTGTAAAACAAAGAGGAACCTAGGTGAGTACCTTGGGGGTAGGGGTGGGAGATGCCAGCACTGATAACTATCTCATTCTGAAGGAACAGAAAGCCAATTCCAAATGTTTACATGAAAGATAAGAATCCCAGCACTCAGGAGGCAGAGGCAGGTGGATCTGTGAGTTCAAGGCCAGCATGGTCTACAAT
Source organism: Sigmodon hispidus (assembly GCA_004025045.1). Classification (NCBI taxonomy): domain Eukaryota; kingdom Metazoa; phylum Chordata; class Mammalia; order Rodentia; family Cricetidae; genus Sigmodon; species Sigmodon hispidus. Next base: position 55,519 of record PVIH01011393.1, read on the forward strand.
ACCCAATCTGCGCCCTCAAGGCCTAGGCTCTTTGGAAGTGGGGTATCGTAGTAGACACAAGACATCCTAAAAGGGAAGCCACCAGGAAGACTGTCCGCTCTGGTTAGCGGAAAATGCCCTAATTACAGAACTCTAAGACTAGAGGACAGGAAGAGCATGAAGCCCAAGGCTGAGATGGGATGAGGAGAGCAAGCATCCCAGCAGTGACAAGGAACTATGGACAATCAGGAGAGACATAATCTGATGCTGCAACAGATCAGTGGATACAACAGGGAGGGACCTAGGGACTGCACAGAGTGAGGACTGGTGACCTGGCACAGTAGGTCTGAGAGTCACCTAAACATGCAGGTGGAGGACTTGGGGCTAGCTTAAGCAAAAGGGGATCCCAGAATCTAAGGGCACCAGACTGCATTTTTCCAACAGTCACTGACTCTCATCAGACTATTCAGGGGTCCTGTCCTCATCCTGGGTAGCCCCAGGTGAACAGTGTTCCTCACTGTGAGCATCAGTGGGCACTTGAGACAGCGTTCAGGGAGAGTGGGCCTTTTTACTCTCGATGGTTCCCACTGCTGGTCCTCTGCTTGAGTCTATTCTCAGCTACGCTCCTGGCCTATTTCTCCAGGAAGCTGAACTGCTCCTTCAGGAGACAAGGCTGGCCCAAGCCTTTGCAGGCCGGAGACTGTACATTGGCCCTCTCATGTAGGAGTACCTCAAAAACATGGCTGGGCACTAAGCTGGTCCCCATGGCAGTTCAGGAAGAGACACTGCTCCCCTAGCCCTGGAAACCAATCTCTAAATTATCTTTCCATGCTAATCTTCCAGGGCCAAAGTTTCCCCACTGTTTTATTTTAAAACTCTTAGTTTGCAAATTATTTACTATCCACCCAAACTCAGGAATGTTCAAGCTGGAAGGCTAAAGGGCAGATCCTCTCAAGTTAGAGAGGAAGATACTGTGGCCCTAAGGGCTTATTTGTGAATACCAAAACAAAAGATCACAATCAGGAAGGGGACTCAAGTTCCAGGCCAGCCCTCAGGCTCTGGCTATTCCCATCCCAAAGAGAATCAGATAAAGACACGTGCTAAATTTGATTTAGGCATTCTCCAGGTCTGGGGTAGTGAGTGTCTACCTATTGTCTAGAGTCACCCCTCACTCCCTTGGGAAAGGCTTCATCCAAATTAACCAGCTTGGCTGGCTAGCAACTGAGACTTCTGCAGTTCCTATAATGTCGTATCTCGGTCATCTGCATTTCTTTTTTCTCCATAGGAGGAAATACAGATAAAAGACTTGCAAGTCAGACCCATGTAGAAAGCACCCGACTACCTCCATCTAAATAACTGGCTCTTTGGAAAATTGGCTTTCAGAACAGAGCGATCAGGTGTGTACAGCTAGGAAGAGTAAGGAGTAGGCATCACTCACTCTTTGGGGTCCCCAGATACACTGAAAAACAACCACAGCCCCATATGATCAGCACCAAGTTCCTCTTGGGCCTTTGGGTCTCTCCTTATAGCAAGCAAGGTCACTGAGGTCCACCTGGCAATTAGGAAAAGCAATATAAAGGGTAGACTGCCGCTGTCCCAGAGGCCACACCGGCTTCTCGTCCAGGGAACTGCTCTCCTTTGCTCACAAGCGGCTCCTCAACCCCAGCCCCTTGCATCTTCCCGGCCCCCGCTCACCCTCTGGGCCTTCTCCCATAGCTGGTTCAGCTTCTCCATGCGGAACTCCTCCCCCGGCACGCGCTTGGCCATCTCCGGCTCGTTCTTCTCCCGCGAGTACTTGCCGCCATGGCCTGCGATGGGCTGGGGCACGAGCAGCAGCGGCAGGAACAGCAGCACCCAAAGCTGGAGCCTATGCAGCGTAGAGACCCTCTCTCTCCGTGACGCCATCTTTCTCTGCAGAGCCGGAGGCTCAGCCTACTGACGGGCCCGGTCGTGTAGCCCCGCCCCCTGTAGGTCCGCCCACCAAACAGGCCCACCCCCAGACTCCGCCTCTCTCCTTTGTCCAATCCCGCCCACCTTCAAGCCCCGCCCAGCGCCGGCAGAAAGCCATTGGTCCCAGGGCATTTCCATGTTCTCGACCTGGTGCTGCGGACTGCAGAACCCACCAACCCTCCTGGGCTCCTCCAAGGAGGGGACGCTGGCAAAGTCGGGCCCTGCGGCCGAACTGGGCTGCTCAGTCTCATCTGTACCCTCATGCACAGCCTCAATCTTCATGTAATCACTCAAGAAGCGCAGCAAGAGAGGGTTTTGCTATTAAGCCTGTAGCAGCTATCTCAGCTTAGTAGTCTTTGGGATACATCCCAGACACTTCCCCTCCGCGCGGTTTCCGTTTGAAAAGCTTTGTGCACCTTCCTAGCCTCTTGCTACTTGTAGCCCTGAAGAAAATCCAGTGGACAAAATGAGGCGTGGACAGTTGGAGGCATGGCCTAGTATGAAGACAGCCTGGTGCTGAAAGAACCCAGGGTCTAGTATAAGCACAAGCACAGCTTGGAGCTCCGGGGGCACAGGCAGAAGAGTCAGTCTGGTGAGGATGACCCGAAAGGGTCTCCAGTGGGGAGGAGCGTAGAGCACAAAGAGAAGGGATCTTTGGGAGAATCGGTGTTCCTCAGCTCCTCTCAGTTTTCCGCTGTATCTTGTGTTCAGGACTCCTGGAACCCTGGTGATTTGCCGACACTGGCACTTGTTTTCTGAGATTTTGTTTTGTTTTGTTTTGTTTGAACAGGGTTTCACTATGTAGCTCTGGCTATCCTGGAATTCACTATGTAGACCAGGCTGGCCTCAAACTCATAGAGATCTGTCTGCCTCCGCCTCCCAAGTCCTGGGATTAAAAGTGTTCACTATTATGCCTCAAATATCTCCCCTTCAGAAAGGAGAAGGGGGTTTTATTGGGGGCTTGTGTTTTTTTTGAGATGAAACAGGGCAGTTGCTTGAGTTATTTTTTTTCCGGTTGGTTTAGACAAGAGTGTAAAGTCAGTCTTTGTTCTCCATCCTGACGAAAAGCACAGGTTCCCAACTGCTCGACTGTTAATGTTTAATATACTACCCTTGCTTCTTTGTTCAGATTAGTGTAACTGTAACAAGCCTGGCAATGCATGAAGGTCCCAGAGGACAGAGGTTCATCTTGCCCCTGCTCCGGTCTTAAGCAGATGCACTCCAACCCGCGGTTTAGAGCCTTGCTCTTCACCTTCCCTGCAGTTTCCAAGCCTGCCTCCCACAGGCAGAGGGAAGCGGTTGATAGGCCAGCTATACCCTGTTCAGGATTCACTGCTGGGACCTTCCTGGTTGCTTTCTAGGCTGGGAATGGTGTGTGAGCCTTCTGAAATGAGGGGGATGAGAGGGTGGAAAGCTCCTGTGGGCCTTTTAGTCTGAAGAGAATCCGCAGCTAGATGGGTACCATGGAAGTAGCTTCTTGTCAGCCTTTACATTTCACACTCCTGACCATGTGCAGTCAGATTAGATGCCTAACACTAAGGGATGCTCCTAGTTAGAAACAGACAAAAAAAAAAAAAAAAAAAAAAAAAAAAAAAAAAAAAAAAAAAAAAAAAAAAAAAAAAAAAAAAAAAAAAAAAAAAAAAAAGAAAAGAAAAGAAAAGAGAAAGGTGGAATGTTGGGCTGCAGCAAGGTCACAGCAGGGGCTTTAGAGGCCTAGGCAAACAAACACAAGTGTAGAGATAAAACACATAGTGAAAAAAAAAAATGGGAAGAGATGTTATCTTCAAAGAGAACAAACAATTAGCCTGTAAAATGAATGCATACACATAGTCATGGGCGTATGTGGCACATGATTATATGGAACATATAAAACATGTTAGAGAGCAGAAATCAAAATGTAAATAATGATGGAAGAAAACCCTGAGAAAGTGGGCTGAAGTTACAAGGAAATGGTCAACAGGAAGGAAAAAAAAATATTTCCAACTCAAGAGACCTACTATTTGATTAACAGGAGTTTTAGAAAGCACATAGGGTGAGCGAGATGACCCAGGAGATGACCCAGGAGATGACCCAAGCCATGCTACCTGAGTTCAAACCCTGGGATCCACCTGGTGGAAAGAGAGAACTACCTTTTCCTCTGGTGGCCCTCTGGAATGTTTGCACCTACCTACCCCCCACGAAAGCACAGGAGAAACGGAGCTAGCAAACTACAAAATTAATAACATCCACCAAAAGAGCTGAACAGAGCCCATGGGGTGACTCTTAGAATGAGTGAAAACAAACCTTATAGCTAGGCATGTGATGTGAAAGTCTGCAATGTAGGAGGCAAAAAGATTTTACAAGCCTTTTTTAAAAGAGAAAAAAAAAAAAAACAAAAAAACAAGGTTACAAATGCTCTCTGTTCCCCACTAACAATACTTAGAAAGGCAGTGGTGAGGGGCAGGGGGTTAGTAGTTAGAGTGCTTGCCTGGCATGAGCTATGCATGCAGAAGCCATACCCCTCCCACTTGGGAACTGGAGACAAGAGGGTCATAAGATCAGGGATATCCTCAGCTAAATAGAGAGTTTGAGAATAGCCTGGGAAACATGAGACTGTCTTTAAAATAAAAAAGAAAGAAAAATGAGAACAATAGTTTCATATTTAGAAAGAAAATGACTTCTGACCTAGAATTTTATACTCAGCCAAACTATTAAGAAAATGTGAGGGGCTGGAGAGATGGCTCAGCAGTTAAGAGCACCGTCTGCTCTTCCAGAGGACCCGGGTTCGATTCCAAGCACCCACATGGCAGCTAACAACTGTCTGTAGTTCCAGTTCCAGGCAAACACCAAGGTAAATAAATAAATGAAGTTTAAAAAAAAACATAAATAAAAAATAATACATTTAAAAAAAAAAAAAAAAGAAAGAAAATGTGAGAGAACTTCATGAGGTAAGGTTAATAAATATACTCCAAACACAAATGTTCTACCAAAATAGGGAAATCAAAAACAGAGGCAGACAAGTCTGGGACCCAATATGGGAAGTATTGAAGGGAGGGGTAAGTGGAATCCCTGCGGGTGGGCTGATAGAAAGTTGATTCAAGAAACAAACAGATCAAATACTGCCTTTGCCATTAGTCTATGTTTTAAATCTTAAGAAAGAATGCCCAAGTTAGCCTCCAACTCCTTATTGAAAAGCCAAAGAGGCACCCATTTCTCCTCCCCATAAAGAAAGAAAGAGAGGGAAGGAAGAAAGGAGAGATGGAGAATGGACGGAAAAGTCAGGACGTGTATAAGGAAAAAGAATTTCTGGTTAATTCCATGTTGTGACCTGCACAACTTCAGTCTAGTCACATAAGAACTCAGGAGACTCCGATCCACCTCCTGGGGCCCCATCTCAAGGCCGGAGCCATTAGGTATTCATGCCACTGCCCCATGGGTTCTGTTAGACTATTCCCATTTGGCCAAGGCAACTCCTGAGAGGAGAGGGACAGCTGTGAGCAGCTGTGAGTGTTACTCTGGAAGGCAGAACGGCATTTAGACATTCACAGCGTTTCTAGCCTTTGCCAGTCCCATCATCTGGGGACATATGGGACTCAGGTCTTGAGTAACTCTATTCTCAGCTTCCATCCTCTCACCAGGACCCCAGAGCACCCTTGAAATAAGACCATCCTCACCTGCTTCATCCATGGGCTTATATAACCCGGGGCTCTCACTGCTTCCAGACACTTGCTACTCTAGACCCTGGGACTAATCTTCTATAATTTTACTTCTTGTGCGTCAAGTAAAGGTCCCCAAAGTTATCCCTTATATCACACAGTTCCGCATGTCTCCTCAGACCCCTTATCATCCCGCCCCAGGTGGGGATGATAGGCCCCTTTATAATGACATGTGACGTGGTACGGTACTCCACAATTCCCACATTACCCATGACCTGCAGTACCTCCTATATCCCCAACCGTTGTGCCCTCCTTTGACTCTGTTATAAGTGGTGGGGCTGGAGAGATGGCTCAGAGGTTAAGAACACTGACTATTCTGCCAGAGGACCTGAGTTCAATTCCCAGCAACCACGTGGTGGCTCACAACCATCTATGATGAGATCTGGTGACCTCTTCTGTATACTGTATACATAATAAATAAATATATTTTAAAAAAGTGGAAATGGATACTATCTTATCTTTCAAAGACAAGCCAGGGGTAGAGGTGCACATTTGCAACCCCAGCTCTTGGATACAAAAGTCAGCCTGACTCTCTCCAGCACTCCTGCTTGTATAACCCTCATTTCAAGTTTCTCCTGGGTGATGCCTCTCAAACCCTGATCTGATCTCCTCTGCGGATCTTGAACAGCAAGCTATCACTCCCTGCCCACACACACAGACTTTATGGTTGTGCCTTATGTATCTTCCTCTGGGGCTTCTGATTATGTCTTCCTCCTTCTAGCTTGTGTGTTCTCTGAGGGCAGTGTTTGGGTTTCTATAGCTGTTTCCTGTTGTCCAAAAAAGGAATATGAGGGATAGATGAGTGGATGGATGAGTAGATAAATGAATGCATAGGTGGAGAGCTAGTTGAAAGAGGAGTAGAGGGATGAATGCTTGGGTGGATGGATGAGTAGACGAATGTATGGATGGATTCATGCATCAATGGGTGAATGAGTGGATAGGTGGATGGATGGATGAATGCTTGGGTGGATGGATGAGTAGACGAATGTATGGATGCATTCATGCATCAGTGGGTGAATGAGTGGATAGGTGGATGGATGGGTGAATGGGTGTGTGGATGGATGGGTGAATGGGTGGGTGGATGGATGAGTAGATGAATGTATGGATGGATTCATGCATCAATGGGTCAATGAGTGGATAGGTGGATGGATGGATGAATGGGTGTGTGGATGGATGGGTGAATGGGTGGGTGGATGGATGGATGGGTGGGTGGGTGTGTAGATGGATAGATGAATGGGTGTGAGGGTGGATGGGTGGATAGATGGGTGAGTGGATGGGTGGATAAATGTGTGAATGTGTAGAAGGTAGATGGGTTGATGAATGAATAAGTAGGTGGATAGATAGAGGAACAGATGATAGAGAAGTAGATAAATAGATTCATAGATGGATCCTTACGTGGGTGGGTAGGTAGCCAGTAGGTGGGTAGGCAGGTAAATAACAGGACAAATGATAAATTTCTCTCTTGTTCCAAGTTCTGTCACAGAGTATGCTGCCTTTTCTCAAAAACAACTTACCATGCTAGGCATGGTGGTGCATGCCTTTAATACCAGCACTCCAGAGGAGGCATCAATGGGTGATTTCTATGAACTTGAGGCCAGCCTGATCTACATAGTGAGCTCCTGGCCAACCAGGGCTACATAGAGAGCCCCTAGCCACTATGAGATCCTGTATCCAAACCAAAAACAAGCAACACCTCCCACCCCAAATCTTATAGGCTGGAGAGATGGCTTAGTGGTTAAGAGCACTGGCTGTTCTTGCAGAGAACCAGGGTTCAATTGCCAGCATGGTGGCTCAAAACCATCTGTAATTCAGGTTCCAGGAGATTCATGACATCTTCTGACTTCTCTGGGTAGCAGGCAAGCACCTAGTGTACAGACATTTATTCATATAAAATAAATCTAAACAAGACAAAACAGAAAAATCCCAAAGTGCCCAGAGACAGTAAGAGGGAGGGCTAGACAGAGAATGATTCCTTAACCTCAGATTTGGAAACTGCCAGAAATCACCCGGGATTTCTGCTGAGAGGCGCTGTGGCTGAGGTGGGGAGAGGAGATCTCCAGGCCTCTCAGAACATGTCCCTCCTCCTCTAGGATGCTGAGGACAAGGGCAAGGCAGTCTCAAGGGGCTGGAGTGGGACTGCATTCTCCATTTTTGGCCCCCAGAGTCCCTGCACAGGCACCTCCCCTGGCCCAGAACCCCAGGTTCTAGCAGACCCAGGAGGCATCTCACCTGGGCACGGGATTGGGATCAGTGCTCAGCATCTCACCCCTACACAGGGGTGATTTTCTTGTCTGTTAGGAACACCTACTTAGTAATTCTGACAGGAAACTCCCACCAGGCTGAAACTTGACACAGAACAGCAATTACTGAAAACATATTTTTAAAAAAGTTGACGTTTCTGTGAGAGCTCTTCCTCCCCCGCACCCAGCCTCCTCAGAGGAGACAGCTATTTAGGTCTTTTCTGTGTGAGCCTGATTTCCAAAGCTGCAGTTACATTGGCTCTGGCTGCTCCCCACTGGCAGAGCCCTGGGTGGGTGGGGGGCCCAGCTGCCTACCACTGTTCCCTTGGGAAATTTGTCCTCCATCAGGGCTACCTTCCTGTCCTAAGCAGCAAAGGCTCTGCAAAGGCAGGGCCTCATTGTGACACCAATAACTAAGACAGACAGTCAGGCTTCTTTTCAGATGACAAGAGTGACTGAGGCCCTAGGAAGGTTGGACTATGGGGAATGAGGATGGGGGTCTTCTGTTTGCACAGGTGGGGCCTCAAAGAGGCAGCAGTGTGGGATGCTCTGCTCAGGAACATCTGAGGGCTTGCCCACGCTTCATTTTACCTGTGCACAGATGTAATTAAAGATGGGAAAGGGAGACATTTCTTCAGAGTCAGGCAAGATTTGAACCTCTACCAGCAGATCTTCTCCAGGCTAGAGGCTGAATACCCTGTGGTTCTCTCATCCTGCCTCCCCTCCCTGCCTCCTGCTCCTACCTGGATCCGCACACTTTTTTGTTTTGTTTTTAAATATTTATTTTTATTTTATGTGAATTGGTGTTTTGCCTGCATGCATAACTGTGTAAGGGTGTCAGATCTTGGAATTGCAGACAGTTGTTAGCTGCCATGTGGATGCTGGGAATTGAACTCAGGTCCTCTGGAAGAGCAGTCAGTGCTCTTAACTGCTGAGTCATCTCTCCAGCCCCCCTCCCTCCTTTTTTTTTAAAAGAAGATTTATTTATTTATTTTTATTTTATGTACAGTGGTGTTTTGCCTGAATCTAGAGTTACAGACAGTTGTGAGCTGCTATATGGGTGCTGGGAATTGAACCCCGGTCCTCTGGAAGAGCACTCAGTGCTCTTAAACAATGAGCCATCTGACGAGCCCCATGTTGTGGTTTTTGATGGGAACTCCAACCCAAACTAGCCTAAACATCTCTATGTATCTGAGGATGATCTTGAATTTCTGGAGTGCTGGGATTATAGGCATGCACTACCTTTGATTTTATGTGGTTCTGGGCATGGAGCCCAGAGTTTTCAGTGTGCTGGTCACACTCTATCAACTGAGGCACATTCTAGATCAAGATCTCTATTTCTTTTAGTTTTAAATTTTTATTTATTTATTTATTTATTTGTTATTATTATTATTATTAATATTATTATTTGTGTATGTGTATGATGTGTATTGTGGGTCTCTGTGTGCCAGGCTGCACCTGTAGAGACCAGAGGATAGCTTTGTATAGTTATCTGCGGATTCCAGGGATTGAAAATAGGTCATTAGATTTGTATGGCAAGCATTTCACCAGCTGTGTCAAGATCTCCATTTGGAGGCCCTTCTATGGCTCACTGCTTTGTATTAGACAAACATTCCTGGCCATTCCTGGTGTCAGGCAGTAACAAAGGAGGTCAGTCCTGTGCTAGGCAGGCTCATTTGCCAAGGCCAGTGTCTAAAAAATACAAAAAGCATCTGAGAAGTGACTGGCATTAGGCACAGAGGATTGGATCACTCCATGCTCTGTAACCTGCCCCATGTTTTGGTTTTTGATAGGACCTATGGGGGATCCTGTAAGTGCTGTTTCACTGACCACCCTGTGGCATCTCACACCTCACCTCTCATATGGGTGGGCCTGCCTCCCAGCTCTGCTCTGAGGTCACCTACAAGGTATGAATGTGAAAGCAGCTCACAGACAGTGATGGACGTGTAGGTGAGACTTGGTTACAAACTGAAACATCATTACCATTGCTTCTTTCTAATGCAAACAAGACTCTACTGAAAGGCTCCTGGGTAAATGACAAGATACAATATAACGTTAACAGAATATACTTCCAGAGTGGCTCACAGTTTGGGGCAAGAATTAAGGACCTTTAAGTGCTGAGGTACAGTGGGTCATAGGTCCTTAGACTGGCTTCCTGTAGAGTGGTCTGTCCTGGGACTCTCATGCATGACCAAAGTCCTTAAGCAGAAATGTGATGGGACATCTGGTAGGGGTATTAAGCAGGTGGCCACCAAGGGTCAGCTTTGTGAATGGAAAGCAACTACTATGAGGTCTGAGACTGTTAGAGTCTTCTTCCCATCATAGGGGTGCACAAGACACTTTGGGGGTTTCCTCAGTGAAGTTACAGAGAGCCTGAGCTTGACGTTCAGAGGGCTGCTTCCACATCTGGACAGCAGCTGAGCAAAGGCTGGTATAGTCTACCCAGAGCCTCTTATCGGGTTGCTGAGATATCGCATGTGGAAAGAGAGTTCTCACTCAAGATTTGGCCCAAGAGCAGCCCTGACAGGGGTTCTCAGCAACAATGGAGGGCCAGTTTCCCTGCCATGGCTCAGCCCTCCATCATTCACTCACTCAACAAGTCAACAAGTGTGGGAGTGGGGGGGATGGGGGATGGAGAGATGGGGGATGGAGGGATGGGATGCATCCTCCAGCCTGCGAACAGGCTCCCGCCAGATCAAGATCAGATGTAGGGGACTGGAGAGGTAGCCTAGGCCTTGACCTAAAGGACATTATAGAACACTCATGTTCAGGACCTGGAAAGTATGTAGAGTAAAATCTGACACATGGGGAAGCATGTCACCCACATACATACAGTTGGGTCACTAGTCCTAGGGCATCTGCCTATCAGAACATTACAGGCCCATTCCCCGCCTTCCCCTTTGCAGCAATCACTTCCTGGCTTCTTTTTTTTTAAAAAAAACTTTATTTATTTATTTGCCTTGGTGTTTGCCTGGAACTGGAACTACAGACAGTTGTTAGCTGCCATGTGGGTGCTGGGAATCGAACCCCGGTCCTCTGGAAGAGCAGACAGTGCTCTTAACCGCTGAGCCATCTCTCCAGCCCCACTTCCTGGCTTCTTTATAGTTTTACAATGTTGGCTACAGCTTTTGAACATCATACTAACAATTACACTGCATATACTCTTTCAGATGTAAGTATCCCTCTGCCTGTGTCCTGTCTGTGAAACTCCTGTGTCACACCACTCCAGTTTACATATTTCCTGACTAGGTGAGATTCCTTTGTGTGGACCTTCTATGCTTATTTATCCCTCATCCACTCCGCTCACAGAGGGCTTTGAGCTTATGTCTGAATCTTGGGGACCTATGTCACTTGTCAGCAGTGCTGAGAAGGACAGACAGGCATGAGTTTGCATTCCTCTGGAGTATGTGTTGACTCAGGAATGAAATTTCTGGGTCATTAGCTTGCATTTCCTTAGCCAGGAGAGATAGTCTACACCTGTCTTCAGGGTGTGGGGAGCATGGATGGTCTCTTGTTCACCCAGATGTTGACTGACTCTGCCTGGTAATCTGGGTCATACCTGTTTAACCTGTAGCTGTTGATTTTCAAATTGACAATGGTGTGACCCTGTTCTGTGGCACCAGCTTAGGTTAGCTGAGTTGCCAGGTTTCCAGGCAATGCTTCAGCTCACCACCTGGTTCCTGTCTCTTATCATAGCCTCAGGGCAGTTCTTCTCTCAGAGAACCCTGGTGCCGCTGCAGCCTCATTCTGAGCAGGTACAGCTCCTGACCCGAAAGGAGGCTCACTCTAATCATGATCGTGAGTCTCTTGGATGCAGACCCCCCCCACAGTACAGCAGATTGAGCTCTGAGCCCCATACATATGAAGACCTTTACCCCCAACCTAAGTATTTTAATACATTTGATGTTATCAGCATTTCCCCCCAGTTAGGGTTTTTTGCACTTTTTCTATCCCCTCCCCCAGTAACTCACTCTGTAGACCAGGCTGGCCTTGAACTCTCAGAGATCCACCTGCCTCTGCCTCCTGGATACTGGGATTAAAGGTGTGGGCCTCCATGCCCTGCTCTTTAAGAACTCTCTGCAGGTTCAAGGTCACGAACAGTTTCTGTACTGTCTTCTAAAAGCACTAAGGCTTTGCCTTTCATGACATATCTTATTGCCCCTGATGTTGGTTTCCAGGGGCAGAGAACAACTTCATTTTCCCCTCATATCAGAGACCTGCTGTCCCCGGTCACTAGCTGCAGAGTTCATTCTGTGTCAACATGTGCCTGCCTTAGTTGTCATGAGCAAGGGCTGGACTCTTAGTCTGGTGCTGGGGGCTTCTCCACCCAGTTCCACACTGTCTTGGTTATGAAGGGTAAATACAGCTGGAGATTCAACATAACACACCCCATCTTTATCTCTTCTGGAATGTCTCAGCTGCTCTTGACTCTCACCTTCAATGCAGCCCTCCCTGGCCACCAGCTCATTCCGCAAACTGCTCCACCCTGCCAGTATCTCCAGTATTTATTGCAGTAAATATCAAGAAAGCTATTTTCTCCAAAGTATTTATTGTCTTCCTCTATCTGTTGTATTTTAATTATTTTTTTCTCATTTAAAAAAGTTATTTATTTATTTACGAGAGTCACACTATGCACATCAGGCTGGCCTCAGACTCCTAGCTATCTGCTGGCCTCTGCCTCTGAGCACTAAAATTAAGCTGTGCTCCACCAAGCCCAGATTAGGAGGTTGTTCCTTGGGATTGAACCACCTTGTGTTTTGATACAGGGTTTCTTACTGGCCTGGAACTTATAAAGTAGAGTAGCGGGACTAGCCAATGAGCCTCAGGGCCTGTCTCTACCTCCTCTGCCCTCCTAAACTCCAGCTGCACCGCCCAGCTTTTTAAATTCAGGGTCTTGGGGTCAAACTTCAGTCCTCATATACCTTTGAGGCAATGGTTTTACTGATGAAGCCATCTCCCCAAACGTTTCTTTTCTAACATTGTTGCTAATAGAGACGTAAATAGCATGGAACAGGTGGATTTTAGATCCAATCAGTTTGCTAACCGCCTATTGAGTTTCCATCTGTCCCCCAATACACACACCTCTCCCCATAATAACAAAGCTTCATTCATCTTCAGGAGCTGAGGAAAAACAGGTTTCCTGGTGCCTCCTGCCAGCATACTGTCACCTCTGACGGAGCTCCATTTGCCCGTGCTCCTTCCATCCATTCAGTGTGTCTTTCCTGCTTCTTCTCCTGCATCCTCTTCTCTTCCCTGACTGAGGCTTTAGGTAACTGCAGTGCTCTAGTCTATGGGACATGCTGAGTGTCAAGGTGGAGGGAGTCCTGGCTAGCTGAGTTTGAAGCAGAAAACACCACCTGTCACCTTGTCCCCAACCTTGGCTCCTAATCTCTTTTAATCTCTCGAGGATTCCTGGGGCTCTTTGGTTCTCACAGCCACATGGGCTTTGAATAAAGGGTTTTTGTTACTTTCTTTCCAGACTCGCCCTGACTGGCTCCCCGAGCTATGTGCCATGTTCAGGCTGACACTGGGCAGCAGCGAGCTCACCGGCCTCTTTGTCTGATTGCCAATCTCACCCCGGGAGCTTTCAGCATTTTCTCATTAACTGTGACTATTACCTGTAGCTTGTGCCAGAGACTTTATCAGAGGGACAGTGAGGCTGTATCGCGGTAAAAACCCGCCCTGAGATATGTTTATAAACAGGGTTTATTTGGAGAAAATAGCTTACAAAACAGAGCCGGTTTTAGGAGAAGATGACAGGATGAGGTTGCAGCGCGCCGGAGCCTTTCTAAGGAAGATTCTTCATCCCCACGCCGTACGTCCAAACTCCCAGGCAGCTGGAGCGAACTGCGCACTCGGTCGGGGAACTCTCGTGAGAGAATGACAACTTCCTGTCCTGGTCCCCTCCCTCGAAGGTCTACTTCCGGAATCCTTTTCAGTTAACCACGCCCAGCTCGTCTCCATTCCTATGACGTGATCGTTCACATATACAGTTCCTGATTTCCCGCTACATCTCCCCGTTTTGTCTAAATAGGAAGGTTCTAAACTAGGTATAAAACTACATACTATAGGGATCATCATAAGA
>PVIH01011394.1:0-69454 GCA_004025045.1 Sigmodon hispidus
TGCACAGACTCAGCACCTGTCTTCAATACCATCCCCAGGAACTGAACTGCTTTCTGTTCCGCACCTCATTAACCTAACATCTAGAGTCCTTGGCTTCTCTGTCAGATAAGCCCTGCTCTAGTTAAGACAGCTTGTGTGGCTACACAGAAGGCCCCCAAATTTTTTTTGTCAACTCTTGGCTAAAGAAAAGCAGAAGTCTGAAATAATGCTTAAAAGAGGCCACCTCACCAAAAAAAAAAAAAAAAAAAAAAAAAAAAAGCAAGCATTCTTGAGAAGACAGGCAGACAAGGATGCAACAAATATGAGAATCTTCATTTCCTGCAGCCTCTCTTAAGACAATGGGAGCTTTGAAGAAGTCTTTTATCTCAGTTTGGTCTCACTTTGGAGGGCTGTCTTGATAGCATATTTGCACCCAGGTTATGGCTGTGGCCGTCCCCTTTCCCGAGGACTACCTTCCTCCTCTGAGGGATCTGGTGGTTTTAAAGGCACTGCAACTTTCTCCTTAGCCTCCTTCTCTGGGAAGGAAGGAAGGAAGGTGCTATACACGATACCTACCAGACAGGGGCCCAAGGAAGGCACCCCGCTGACAACCACAAAAACAAAGTATGCAAGTGGGATTCTCCAGCTCCAGATGAGAGCAGTCCACTGTCCCCTACGCGCACCTTCAGGAGACCCTATGTAAAGCTCCATGCTAAGCAGCCTCCAACCCTACTGGAGAGACACTGACAGGTCAGGTTCACTATTGGGAGATATTAAGCTTGGAGGTAATTTGTTACACAGCAATAGATAACTCATAGCCTAGAAGGCAGCTTTTCCACTCCAGTGCCCTGGAGAAGGCAAGGAAACGCCTTTCAGCAGAACATGAGGGCTGGAAACTCAGAAAAAAAAGGGCACTGCTTCTGTGTCTCCTGCTAGGGCTGAAGGTTCTTCCTCATGTAAGTTGATTGTCCCAAGTGCAGAAACACATCCTTCATAGAATCAGCACAGATGCTTACTAAGATTTAACTGTCTTACTCAGGTGGAAGACTGGCAGTTTAGGACCATATATCCTCCATTTAGGGCTCCAGCTGTGAGGCCTTTTGACCACCCAGAGGTGAACCCCTACTGGATCCTGCTTACTAGAAAATGGCTCATGAGGCATGACACAAAGATGCCATCTGTTGGAAGCTTATTTCTTGTCTTGTGCAATTATCTTACAAAGCTGATTTATGGAGGTCAAAGAATGGGTAGTGGTGACCTTCACATAAGGCCTACACCAAGCGATGAGGGGTCCTGGCAGAGGATGTAAGGCTAAAAGGCTCCTGCACCATGCAGGTGACACTCTAAGGAATACTAGACATGTCTTCTGATTGAGGGGGAGGGGCGTACATGCAGACTCCCCGAGAGGGCAAGAGAAGAACAAGTTCCCTGACCCTACCCAGCTGCCGTGTTTCAGCTCCCCTACCAGTTGTGGGTCCAGGAAGCCACTCTGGGGCCAGACAGTGGTTCAATGAGGAAGCCAATGTTCTTCTGCAAAGTCACACTTCCTCACTTCAGCTGGAGTGAGCGTCCACAGGGTACCATCAGTGTGTGAAGAGCCATGAGCCTTGCTCCTGAAGAATGAATCTCCAAGGTACAGACGTCCTGAGCAAGCTGCTTTATGCCAATGGAGGCACAACTTAAGTGTTCCCAAGACTCCATGAAATGAAATTTGGAGTTTAATTAAAAACATAACAGATACATTTAACAAAGAAATAAAACTTCTGATTATCAACTTGGAGACTCCAAGAATCCCCAAACATTGGAGACCCAGCTTATTCCTGAGACAGCGACCATCACAGAGGGTTGCAGTCCGAGCTATATTCACATTGTGGAGCAGAAAACAGAACCAAGTTCTGTAGATGCCCTTTCTTTTTCCTAAAGTCTTCACAAAATAGGGTCTTTCCATGGTTCAAAAGAAAAACCAACAGCTTTCTTTCCCAACTAAGGGGGGATCTGAAATCTTACTAAGAGGGCTTAGATAGGCATCCCATACAACCAGAAACCCCAGGACACCAGTGGCTGCTATTTGTACTAACTTCCTTTAGGAGGGTGGATGCATCAGCCTGTCTATGGCGGGCCTCTCTCCTGGGATCCATGGCAGTCCACAGTACCAGGAGAGTGGGGGAGGGGGAGCGAGAGAGCAAAGAGGAAAAGAATGGAGTCTCCATCAATAATTCATGCAAGGCAGACTGGTGCGGTCTCACAAAGCACCCATCGACACCCCAAAGAGCCCCGACTCTGGGAGCACAGGAGACAAAGGACAGCCAAGGCAGCAGGCTCGCCTAGGAACGTGTTCTTTCATAACCTTCCTAATACGGGAAGATGTTTTGTTAAAAAAGTTGCAGTTCAAAATTGTACTGAAAATTTATCTAAAAATAGGTCTGTAGTCATCTTAAAAATAAAAGGTCTCTCTCTGATAAGAGAAGAGACAGATATTATCAGATACCAACATGTGAGGTATCGCTGACGTAGATCTGGAAAATGGTCTGGCGGATGAACCAGAAGGAGAGAGTGAGGGAAAGGGAAGGAGAGCAGGAGGAAGGATGAGGAGGATGAGAAGGGCCAGGAGACTGGGAGGAGTGCACTGTTTCAGCCCACTTTCCTCCCGGCAGCCAAGCACAAAGAAGATTCAGAGGAGGGGAATGGGGGCAATTTACCACTCAAAATATAACAGTAGACGGACGGACAGCAAACCCCTAAGGTCTACCAGGTTTAAACCATGACTACTGAAACTGGCTACGTGTGTGGCTCAGTCCTCTTCAGAGGCCACAGTCAGGCACTCTCCGGCAGACCACTGGGAGCAGCTGTACCCACCAGGTGGAGACCAAAGCCCTGGCCTGTGGGAGCAGACAAAGGTCATGGGTGTATCTCCGAATCAAGACCCTGCCTGCAAGATGTGGGTAGGAAGAACAGCAGACAGGTGAAGACCAGCTGGACTCTAGGGGGCTCTTCAGGAGCTTAAAAAATACCCGTGCCAATGAATTAGGTAAAGGCCTGGGGAGATGAGCATCACACCCAGGACAGAAGCCCTTCCTCCCAGAGAAAAGATATGCTGATGCCACGTGTCCCAAGAATGCAGCGGGAGGTGCAGGAGGTCCAAGAGCTGAGCTCCAGTGCTGAGGACAGAGCTCTCCAGGGATAGGGCAAGCAGCTCACTTTGTTTTATCATTCCCCATGGTTTAGAGATCCCACACACAGTACTGAATCAGCAGTGTGATTCAGGGAGGGAAGACAGGAGAGAGCCAGGAGCAGCAGTGGTACCCAAACCTCCTCCCCTCTCCAGCCACCCCAAGCAGAGGTGCTTCTTAGAGAGTCCCTGGACTTGGGGCAAATCTGAAGGGGGGCAGGAAGATTCTTGGAAAATGACCAGGGAGGTTCCAGGGATTGCTTTCCTCTATGGAGCAATCGCTTAGTTCCACAGAATAATCCAAGAGCTTTCGTCCTAACCTTAACCAGGCAGGGGCAGGCCACAGGGGGAAATGGGATCGATCAAATGGAGCTTAAATGGAGCTTCTCTCCATCATTTTGGCACTGAGGGAGGGGAGGGGAGCTTCGGCGGCTTCTCGCTTCACTGCGTTCCTGCTGGCCCAGTCAGGTCACGCGGGCTGCTGCGCTGCAGCCCCCTTCGACTCTGCAGAAGTCAGATGTCCATTTCGAACTGGGCCTCATCCCCTGGTCAGAGGAAAAAGAAGGAGAAGGTTAGTACAAAAAGACAATGGCAAAGCTATTTTGAGTGCCTTTCTCTACCAGCAAAGGGTGAAACTGATACACACTGTCCCGTCCCACTCTCCATGGCCGCACAGTTCCTACTCCTGAGGCTAACACTAGTGTTCGAATCCAACACTTAATTTGGAGGCGAGCCTGGACTGCAGAGCAAGACCCGGGCTTAGCAACAAACCCCGCTCCTCTTTCCTTCTGGTTGATCGATCTCATCTGGGGGTAGGGGGTGGGGATGGAGAGGAGAGTGGCCATGACGGGAAAGGGAATGTTTCCAGCTGCTTTTCCACAGACCAACCACACAGCAGCAGTTTCCAGTCCCTCAAGTGAACAGTCTTCCGGAGGCTTTGAACTCGACTCCTGCTCTGAACTGACACTTGTGGGGAGGGAGAAACGGAACCCCCACACATTACACCCCTAACCCAGGCACTCAGGAAGCTGACGCCAATCTGGGATTCATGTGAATTCTCTGTAGCCTTGGCTAAGAGCAAGACTGAGAGACCTTGCCCCCACCAACCAACCAACCAACCAACCAACCAAACACCTCAATTGGAGCTGCAGAGAACATGAAGGCCACTTCAACTCATCCTGCTCTGAAGGTGCAGGGCAGCCTCCTGATAGAATCACTCCATGAAGAATTCTGCTTTGGGTGTATGTGCACACATGTACACTTGTTCACGCAAAGAGGTTGAAGGGGCAGCATGTGTGCAATTGTGTCTATGAGAAGGCCATCTCCAGCACAGAGATTCCTGAGGGCATGGTTCTAATTTACCTTTGGGCTACCGTCCTTTTTTAAAAAAGACTGGGTCTACCTCTGTAGCCCTGGCTGACCTCCAGCTCAGAGATCTGTCCCAGCCTCCCGAGTGCTAGGACCAAAGGTATAAACCGCGGTATCTGGCTCCTGACCCGTGGGAACTGGAAGCATTTCAGTAGATGTATAGGAGGACAGAAGAATCAGACACAGAACGGACCTCTATGTCTACAGTAGACTGACAGACAGTCCACCCCTGCCCAGCCCCTCACCAACTGCGTGCTTCCTGTCATGATTGTTCAGGTTGTTCAAGTTGTTCACTTCTACTTTGGAGTCTTCAATTAAGGTGCCAGGGCTGGTGACTCCAGGGATATTGGGCAGATGGCAAGGCGGGGTCTGTGCCATGGGAGAATTGCGACGATCCAACAGAAACTTTCGGTCATAAATGATTCGTGTTCCTGAAACACAGGGGTGAAGAGGTAAGTTAAGCTCAGATCAATTAAGGCACTACCACATAAGGACCACTGAGGCAGGCAACCTGTGTGGCTTGGTCTTCTTCAGAGGCCACAGTTAGGCACTCTCAGGCAGACCGCTGGGACCAGCTGTACCCACCAGGTGGAGACCAAAGCCCCGACCTGTCAAATGACCGCTCTGGGAGCAGACAAAGGTCACGGGGTATCTCAGCGCATAGAGGACTCTGCCTGCAAATGCAGGTAGGAAGAACGGCAGACAAGCAAAGATCACGTGGAAGCCCTTCAAACGTTACCTAATCAATCCTTAAAGGTGTCAGTTTGGCCAAGAGGAGACTACCCTTTCCCTCACCCAAACAGGGTAAGGAGCTCCTGTTGGTTCTTCAACCCTCCTCTAGGAAGCCACCGTACCCCCTTCACCTGTTCTTTCCACATCACCCTGTACAGGACTCCTGCTTAGGTATGTGCCAGCTCACAGACTTCAAGATCCATGTGCTAGCTTTGTTTAATTTATTTACAACTGATAACTGAACACTTCAATTTTCAAAACAAACTTCTTCTTCCCTCCCCATTTCTTTCTCCTTCCTTTAAAGAAATTTAACCCAGGGTGGCTAAACCTTGTTTAGCCACTCACCTATTAGACCAACAACTTAACTGCCAAAGATTTATTTATTTATTAGGTGTTTCGTCTGCATGTATGTCTGTATGAGGGTGTTGGATCCCTGGAACAGGAGTTGCAGACAATTGTGAGCTGCCATGTAGGTGCTGGGAATTGAACCCAGGTCCTCTGGAAGAGCAGCTAGTGCTCTTAACCATTGACCCATCTTTCCAGCCCCTATCAAGATAAATTTCTTAATGAAAAAATAATCAAATATGTGAAAAAGTAGATAACTGCCTTCTATTTTTTTTTTTTTAAAAACACTTTTATTTATTTATTTGCCTTGGTGTTTGCCTGGAACTGGAACTACAGACAGTTGTTAGCTGCCATGTGGGTGCTGGGAATCGAACCCGGATCCTCTGGAAGAGCAGCCGGTGCTGCCTTCTATTAAAGGCTCCTCAAAGAAGCTTGAAGGCTGGGCTCCTCCGTAGAGACAGAATACAGTCTGTCTTCAGCCATGGCCCTAAGGACAGCTCAGCCGATAGAGCTGCTTGCTGCCAAGCCTGTCATCTGCATCCAATCCCCGGTCTCACGTGGTGGAAGGAAACAAGTGACTCCCAGAATTTATTCTTTTTAAAAACAAAATTCACTATTGTTAATTTACACGGGAGTATTTTGCCAGCATGCATGTGTGTGTACTGGATGTACTTGGAAGCCCCGAAACTGCAGTTATTGATGTCATGAGCCACCACCCAGGTCCACTGGAAGAGATTCCAGTGCTCTTACAAGACTGAGCCATCTCTCAAGCCCCAAAAGTTGTCCTCTGACCTCTTCACACACACTGGCAAATAAGCCCATGACACACATACAACAAACAAACAGAACACACCATTTCCAGTCAGAGGCAGCTGAAGTTTTGTCAACTATGTCACCTGGGAGAATGACACTGGGTGGTTAAGAGCACTGGCTGCTCTTCCGGAGGTCCTGAGTTCAATTCCCAGCAACCACATGTGGCTCACAGGCACCTATAGTGAGATCTGATGCCCTCTTCTGACATACAGGCTACATGCAGATAGGGTACTCATGCATATAAAATAAACGAATCTTAAAATAAAGAAACATAACATCATCAAATCTTCACAGAAACAGAAGCCAAAACCACATGAGATAAGTGCTGACCAGGATAAGGGATAAGCTGATGGTGCAGCTCATACCGCACAGGCATTTGGAAAATGGGAAGGATGGATGGGCTCCCAGAAATTAAAAACACCATTTCTATAGGGTCTACCTAGGGCATAGCTCCAAGGAAATGAAACTGGTATTATTACAAAAAGACAGTTACTCATAATGGCAAGTTCATTGCTTGTCAGAAGAATGAGGACAACCTGGGCTATAGGAGTAAAACAAGCCAGGTGTAATGCCTCATGCCTTTAATCCCAGCACTTGGGAGGCAAAACAATAAACAAACACATAAAGCAAGCCAACAGACCAAAAGATAACACAACAGAATAGGGAGAATGCCTTCATCCCTGCTTCAAAAGGAAACTAGAGAACTAACTGTGACGGACATCTATCTCAGTTAGGAGAGACAAGGCACCCTAGACTGCAGAAGCCCAAGTTTGAGAGTAGCTGGCACTGGACATGGGTCATCCCTGGACCCAGCATGGCCACACGCTGAGCTTGATGCCAGCTAGGAACGCAACACAAACAGTAACAGCCAAACCCTCAGCCCTACTCAGCCACGCTCTGTGCTGCTGACACTGCCACAGCCATGACAACGCCAAAGTTGGAGCTGTGCCCCCCAGGTTCCTCAGCTGATGCCACAGCACAATACTATAGATGGTCTGACAGAGGACAGCTCGGAGAAGCAAGCTTGCAGCCATTCCTACTTATGAGGATACTAATGTCATCAGTGAGTCCAACCCCCATGGTCTCATCTGCACCAAAGCTCCCCACCATTTAGTCCAAACCTGCTCAGTGCACATCAGAGCTTCTACACTGAATTGTGGTCATAAAGGAGTCTCTTCTAGTCACCCCAACTTGATACTTCTAACCTGCTTGGAAACCCATGATCTGCTTATTATCATGCTATGGAGATTAGGGGCCAAAGGCTGAAAGGGGGCACGATGGCCTTCTGAAACTAAGAGGAGAGCTTCAGTGAACTGGCTCTCTACATTTGTCTGACATTCCCATTTTTGCTAGCATATTTATGGGGTATAGTAATGGTTTAATCCATTAGAAAATTATCAACTTGGGGTATTTAGCACATATACCTTAAGCTTTTGTTGTTTTCCCTTTTGTTTTTAAATTTTATTTTACATGTATGGATTTTGTCTACTTGAGTGTATGTGCACATGAACGGTTGTGAGTCATATGGGCACTGGACACTGAACCTGGGTCCTCTCCAACAACAGCCAGTGCTCTTAACTGCTGAGCCATCTCCGGCTCTCGTTTGTTTTTACACAGCCTCCTATGCAGCCCTGCTGGACTTGAATGTGGGTGTCCTCCTGCCTCAGACTTCTAAATGCTGGGGTTATAAGCACCCCACACCCAGCCAAACATTTTTTCTAAATGACAGCATGCACACAAACAGGCATGTGTGTGCTGTGGTGGGCACGTGGTGGAAAGAGGACATCTTTCAGGAATCTGCTCTCTTCTCTCCTACCACGTGGGTCTCAGGGATTGAACTCAGGCTTCAGGATTTAGCAGAGAACACCAACATTTTGACAGTGCATTAAAATTCTGCCTTTTAACTACAGTTACACAATAATCTAATGTTCTCTAATTAAATTTATAAATTACAGGACAGTATCCCCTTTTCTGAGATTTTGCCGTTTTCAGAGTGGTAAGCAGAGATTTCAAGTCTCATTACAATAGCATAGTTTCAATTATTTTACATCACTTACTACTGATTTCTTACTGTGCCTAACTTACTAATGAAGCTGACCACAGGGGCCCACAGAGGAAATCTGCAGCCAGAGCCTACTGCCTGTAGTCTCAAGCACCTAGATGATGTTTTGAAACCCATCCCCCAGGTCAGGAGAGATGCCCATAATGTGCACATCACATTTGCTAATCACCTGACAGCCACAGGTCTGTCGAAACACCTTGACTATTAGGAGTGACACTGATTTAAGATCTAGATATCCATCCATGTGTAGGTTTATGGTGTGGACATCCAGTCCCTGGAGCACATCCCGATAGGGAATGGCTAAGTCACATGTTAACTGTCTGAGGAACTGCTGTTTTCTCAATGACCTCAGACTTCACACCCCGTCAGCAGTAAGAAGGCTCCAATTTCACACAATGCAGTTTACAATGTTAAGTCCGTAGCTGTCATGAAGTGACCCCACCCACCCACACACATTGACTTTGCATTCGCTGATGGCTAATTATACCTGCTTTGCTCATGTGCTTAATGGCTTTTCCATTATATACTGCCTTTGGAGAAAGGTGTCAGGATCTCTCAACACACACACACACACACACACACACACACACACAGAGCTGAGGACTGAACCCTTGAGCTTGTGTATCTGAGACAAAGTGCTCTACCACTGATCGAAATCTCCAGCATTACTATTAATTTTTTTAAAGATTTACTTATTTATTAAGTAACAGTGTTCTGTCTGCATATATACCTGTGGGCCAGAAGAGTGTGCCAGATCTCATTACAAATGGTTGTGAGCCACCATGTGGTTGCTGGGCGTTGAACTCAGGACCCCTGGAAAAACAGCCAGTACTCTTAACCCTTGAACCATCTCTCCAGGCTCCCAGCATTATTTGTTAATAGTCTGGATATAAATACACACACAATTTGTAATTTTTTTCTGCATATCTCTTTTCTTCCTTGATGGTTCTCTCTCCTCCCATCTCCCTCCCCCAGTCCTGAGGATTGAATCCAGAAGCATGGGTTGTGATGTGATTCTTTGAAGCATAAAAAGAAAACATATTTTTTTAAAATCCCTGGCTGGCCTGGAACTTGCAGTAGCCCCCCACACACACACACAGACAGACAGACAGACAGACACCCTCAAAATCGAGTTCTTAATGCTAGGCTCATACGTGCCACTAACCATTTAGGGCCTAGTGCTTAAAACTGCTGAGACCCGGGGGCTGGAGAGATGGCTCAGCGGTTAAGAGCACCATCTGCTCTTCCAGAGGACCCGGGTTCGATTCCCAGCACCCACATGGCAGCTAACAACTGTCTGTAGTTCCAGTTCCAGGCAAACACCAAGGCAAATAAATAAATAAATAAATAAATAAAGTAAGTTTAAAACTGCTGAGACCCACACTGTGTTTGCTGTTACTGCTCGTGTTTTTGATGTCAAATCTAAGGACTTGCTATGGCCCCTCTACTGAAGATGGTGGATGAGAGGGTGCACTGAGAGGGCATGCTACTCTTCAATTCTTTCCAGCAACCCACATACAAATGCAAATTATACATTCTGAAACCAAGGGATGAGAGTCCTCCTCTCTCCAGCCCTCATATTAATTTTTACAATTCTGTTTATTTACTTAGTGTGTGCACACACACATGCATCTGTGCATACATGTTATGGAGCATGTGCAGGTTAGAGAACAACCTGAAGCAGTCTGTTCTCTCCTAACACATGGATCTCCAAACCCACACTTGGTACTAAGACCCTTTACTACTACGACACTATGTCAAAGGCCACTCAACAGTTTGTAGTTCCCAATGCACTAGTTTTGACTTCTGACCAGTTTTATTCAGTTGTACCTACTGATCCAAATTACCTTTCCAGACCAACTAGTGAATTTTGAGTTACTGCACGTTTAAAAAATTTACTTATGTGGGCTACGTAGTAGTGATACACATTTTTATTCCCAGCCTTCAGGAGGCAGAGGCAAGTGGATCTCTGTGAGTTTGAGGCCAAGCTGGTCTACAGAGTGAATTCCAGGACAGCCAGGATTGCACAGGAAAACCCTATTTCAGAAAAACCTAAAAAACAAATTTACTATTTGGTTGTTACATCCCACATGTAGCAACAGCAACCAGCAGGCTAGTGATTAACAAGCACCAGACCATTCTAAAGACGAAACTATTCAAAGAAAAATGTTAATTACCAGGAAAAAAAAATTCCTTTAATTCCTAACTGGATATTTGTGTTTACACTAAAGAACTAAAGACAACCTATTAAAAATCAAAATACTCCATGGCCTTAACATGCATGAACTTGTAGAGATACTGTGGTTTGGGGGTCTTTTGGGGGGAGGGAACAGGGTCTCCCCATGTAGCTCAGGCTGACCTTGAATTCACAGCAGTCTGCCTACCACCCTTAGGAGAGCATTATTTAGACAGCAGATTAACTGAGCATAGAGTGCTTACCTAGTGTGAACTCTAGCACAACAAATACACATAGAGAAAGATTCTACACAGAATAACAAAGACTAGCAGTGCCAGGGCAGCAGAGACCATGAGAAAGGGTCCTTCAAACTCACATGCTGGATGGAAACAATGGGTGGTTGGGTGGTGAAGTCCAAAGAGCACTTGAGGGCACACTCACAGCCCTCCCAGAGCCCCAGTGATGGGGAAGCAGGCAGGCGAGCTGACTGAGAAAGAAACAAGAGTCAACAAGATGGACGATGGGGGAAGCACCTGGGGCATAAACCTGAAGCCCAGAGGGTCCATCCCTGGATCCCACAGTTGGAAAACGAACTTCTGAAATTCACCTCTCATGTCCACACACGCACCTGAGCACACACCAATAATGCTCAAAAAGAGAGAAATAGTTAACCATAAAGAAACATGCTGAATTTATTGGCATATGCCTTAAATTCCAGCCATCGTGAGTTTCAGGCCAGCCAGGACCACACAGTCAAACTATCATGAACAAAAATCAACCACCACCACAACAAATAACAGCACTTGGCAAGGCAGTCTATGGGAATCCTTTAATCCCAGAAGAGGCAGGAGGATCTCTGCGTTCAAGGTCAGCCTGGTCAACAAAGTTAAGTTCCAAGACAGTCAAAGCTATTACACAGAGAACCTGGTCTCAGAACACCAAAAATTAAATAAAATAAAATTTTTAATTATTTTAATCTTTAATTATGCATTTTTGTGTATAAGTATGTCTACAAGAACACAGGTGCCCAAGCAGGCCAGAAGGTTGATTTCTTGGAGCTGGAGTTACAGGAGGCTGTCAGGGCTTGATGTGGGTGCTAGGAACCAAACTCCAGCCCTCTGAAAGAGCAGTAAATGCTCTAACCACTGAGCCCTCCCTCCAGCCCAACACAGCTTTAGCTGTAAGGGCGATCAAGGCAGGAACAAGGTATCTAGTAGGCAGTGAATTTTACAGCACTCAGAAGAAGGCTGGGCCTCCCCCACCCCTTAAAAACAGAGAAGGAAGACGCAGACACCGTAAAGGATATTATAGGACTATGGAGCGTTTATCTCTCCTTCTTGGAAAGATCTGTCTACAGCACCAGAGAGCCCTTTAACAAACATTTGTTCTTCATGGAGGCCCTGGAGGAACAGACTATTAAAAAGTTCTGTGGCCAATAATCCAAAGAAAACTAAAAGCTGCCTCCTATGCCAGAGGCCCCGGAGACCAGTGATGGTCAAACCACATTTACTTTGCTTATCCACTAAACCCCTGAAGTACTAATAAAACTAAAAATGGGATTGTTTTTATGAGAACTAAAGGCACAACCGGAGTTTGAGGCCTTCTATCATAATGTGACTAAGTGTGGTAAATGAAGTTCTGTGCCAAAGGTTACCATATCCAATAGTCAAGAATGGACCTCATCTGATACTGCACAAGCACCAGAGGAATGGCTGCATCCTACTAGGAAGGTACATTGTTGGGGAAACTTGAAAAGTAGTGAACAAAAGCCCTCTTTTTAAAAAATATTTTATTTTATGTGAATTGGTGTTCTGCCTGCATGTACAACTGTTCAAGGGTGTCAGATCTTGGAATTACAGACAGTTGTTAGCTGCCATGTGGATGCTGAGAATCGAACTCAGGTCCTCCGGAGAACAGTCAGTGCCGTTAACCACTGAGCCATCTCTCCAGCCCCCAAAAGCCCTCTTTACAAAGAAATCAACGTGAGTCTCAGGAGACGGCACGGGGGACACACACACACACACACAATTAACACACATACACACAATTAACACAAGCACTCAGGCAAACCAGGCAAAGTCTGGGTTGCATAAGGAGTTGAATCAGGGGCTCTCTAATGCTAATAACAGGGGCTGGGTCGTAGCTCAGTTGTAGAACACTTGCCTAACGCGCACAAAGTCTTGGTGCAATCACTGCATAAACAGAAACACAGTATGGTAGTACATGCCTTTAATTCCAGCACTCAGGAAGTAGAGGCGAGATCTTAAATTCAAAGTCATCAAAGGTTACTTAGTTTTGGCCAGACTAGGCTACAAGATTAAAAATTAATCTCAAATTAAAAAGAAAAATAACAAGCTAATACTAGGTCCAAATTGGTGCATGACCTGAAATCCAATCGATCCCATCTAGGGAGTCTCTGGTAATCTGAGTCAAAATGAAGCATCCTTACAGCTGTTTGGGTTTGAACATTCACCTGGAAATAACCCTTCTCCACAGAAGTACCTGAAACAAAGTGCAGGTTGTATCTCCCAGACTGCTGACTGCATCCTGAATCAAGTCTCTGGATTAAATCTCCTATTCGGTCAAGTCTTAGTTATGGTAACGATTAACTGCTATCTATCATTGCAAGTGGTGTGGGGAAAACAAGAATTCAACTCAGGCTTCTAACCCAGCTATTTCCTTCTCACGCTCACTTCAGGCCACTTCTAAAAACAACCTGTCCCTGTTACCCACTGGCCACCTTTCTTCAGTGAGTGTGGACTCACCCTTTGGATACACCCACGCATGCTGCTGTTGACACGTTACTTATTTAAAAAGTGTCAAGAGTCAGGCATGCTTGATGGTGGCACAAAAATTTAATCAAGCAGGCAGAAGCAGGTGGATCTTTGTGAGCTTCAGGCCAGTATGGTCTGTATAGCTAGTTTCAGACCAGCCAGAGACATACTGGCCTCAAAATCCAGACATAAGAATCATTTTATTTCAGTGCAGAAGTAGCACAAGACCTAAGAGCATCTAACAGCCAGAATCTGCCACACTTCTGCTAAGCACCTCTGAATCCACACAACAATGTATCCTAATCTACAGGCAGCATGCTCTCTATCAACAGAAAGACATTTCCAAAGGAATTAAAATTGAGATGTTATTTCCTCAATTCCAAAACCTGACAAAGACACAAGAAAAATAGACTAGCATCCTTCACAAGCATACAAGTCTTCAACCAAAACCAACAAACTAGATTCAGCAACATCTAAAAAGTCAGTTTGTGTTGCACATATATACTCAGTGGAGCATCATTACACTTCCAGAGGCCAGCCCCTTTGAAAAAAAGTGAGTTTTTTTCCCACCCACACCCCGGACAGAAGCCAGGGGAAGTTGTGGAGAGCATTCTTAACACAATTTTTTATAAAGTTTTCTTTGATGGCTTTCTGTCTAGGTTGTTACTTTTTTTTGGGGGGGGGGGGGGAATTACCTCATTTTTTTTTTCTTTTTTTCAGAAGGGATCTTGCTAAATAAATTGCACAGGTCAGCCTCGAGGGTACTCTGTAGTCCAGGCTGACCTTGAACTTTCTTTCTCCCTTGACTCAGCCACCAAGGTAGTTGGGATTTCCGGTCTTGCCAGCAGTCCTGGCCAAGAGCCTAGTTTTTAAAGACTACCTCATCTGGTTCCTAGGCCATAGCTTGAAACCAAAAGGTCAGAAGTCTTTGCATATTTTCATTTCAATGATAGTGTAGATTTCTGTGGCAGATGCAGTGACAAATAGAATCTGTTCATTCACTGAGTAGTTTGAGAAGCAAAAATAAACTGGGAAATACAATTCTGGTTCTGTGACTTGCTGTTATCTGGAGATGAAGGTCTCCATCCTTATCTGGAAGGGTATTTGGTTTTCTACATCAAGTCTGCTGGGTAGGGTCTTCAGAGTGGTTTTGTGTGGCACTGATCTCTGGGAGAAAGCAGACAGTCTTCACCTTTACGATGAAGTAAATGAAGTCTTAGCTCTAGGCTCTTATAGGTGCCTTTTACTAGAAGTTGAAAAATTTACTTCTATTCCTAGTCGGTTGAATATAATTATCATGAAAGACTGTTAGGGGTCTTGGAGGGGATGGGGTGGGGGTGTGTATGTGGTGAAGCTCAAAGCCTTTGTCTAAAGGGAGATTAGGTAGAGTAAGGAAGCAATGTTTTCCTCAGCCTCTGCATGGGTCACATACAGAAAACAGAAGAAAACCGAATGACAATGTTGGCTCAGAATAAACAGGCCAAACTCACCAAGAAACTAGACCATCCCTGCAGCCACAGAGCATAGCTCATTCCTCCAGAAAGATCAGCTGAAAAAGCAGATTCCCCCCAATACACCCTCCTCCTCCTCTTCCTCCTCTTCCTCCTCCTCCTGTATACAGCTCACTTTAGTCTAAAGGGAATCATTTTCCCTTCTTCAGACCGTCTCATTTATTTCCAGATTCTTCCAATGCCCACAGATAACTCTGCCCTAGGAAAGCAGCAGCAGCAGAACGGCAGGAGCCAGCTGGCAGGAGAAGAGATGGAGGACACAGGATTTCAGCTCATGGGGAGTAGTGGCCCTCAGCTGCTCCTGTGTACAGACGGCGATCTTTTCCATACTGAAAACATGATCAAGGAGAGAAACAAGGAGGAAGGCTAAAGTAAGGTACTACACTTCTGCAGACCCCAGAGCACTTGTCTCCCATAAAAAGACTGTGGAGAAAGATGTTGCTAGCTAGTATTTCAGAGGTAGAAATGTCTCAAAAGGTGTGCCAACTTTCCTTCACAGGAAAATAAGCACCTAAGACAGCAGAGGAAGAAAGTGGGTCATGATAAGACTACTTACTGAATCTAAGGCTACCCACTGACATTAACGGCCTATACAATACTACCAAGTTAACCTCTGGGTGTCAGGGTCATTAATTCTAAAGTAAATCATCATCGGGGCCCTCCAGCTAACAGACTGGTATACAAGAAAGGGCAACTACCGGAACAAGCTCAGCTTCCAGGAAGACAGCAGCAGCTCCTGCTGAAGAGCTGTCCCTTGGACAGACAGGAGAACGAGGAACAAGCTTTCCTGACCCTCAGTAGTGATCAGAGCCCCCTTACACCAGCAAAAGCAACTCAAGATGTCACTGCAAGTCTGCTTTTAGCTCAGTCTCAAAACCCTCCAACTGGGCTCTTAGGTGTCCCAACAAATGAAGGACTCTTGCCCTGCCAAGGCCAATCTTATAGGGCATGCTGCCCGATGTTCTAAGTTTTATCCCAGAAATCTCCAAAAGTTGCTCTTTTGACAGACAGTAGTGGTGCATGCCTTTAATCTCAGCACTCAGTAGGCGGAGACAGGTAGATCTCTGTGAATTCAAGGCCAGCCTGGTCTACAGAGAGAGTTCCAGGACTGCCAGGGCTACACAGAGAAATTCTGTCTCTAAAAACAAAACAAGTCGCTCTCTGACCTTCACTGGCAAGCCAACACACACACCCCAATAATTTAAAAAAAAAAAAAAAAATCTTTTTTTTTAAATGATTATGTGCCTATGAGACAGATGTCATGTGTGCAGAGGCCAGTGAAGGCAGATGGGAGTGTGAGATCTCCTGGAGCTGGCCCCATGTAGAAGCTGGAAACTGAACTGGACTCAGGTCCTTTGCAAGATTGGTAGGCACAGCGGGGTGGAGTGCTGACTTTCTGAACCCAGAGGACCCAGGTTCAATTCCTAGCATCTACATGGCAGCTAATGACTGTAACTCCAACCTCTGACACCCTCACACAAACATCCATGCAGGCAAAGACCAGTGCACTTTTAAATAAAAGTAAATAAATAAAAAAAGATTGGCAGGTACATTCTTAACTGCTAAGCCCTATTTCTATCCCCAATAAAGACCACCATAAAACCATTCCAGCAGGACATAGGTGACACATGCCTTTAATCCCAGCACTTGGAAAGCAGAGGCAGAAGGATCTTGGTGAGTTCAAGGCCAGCAGCCTGGTCTACAGAGCAAGTTCCAGAATAGGCAAAGGTGAAACACAGAGAAACCCTGTCTCAACCCTGCCCCCAAAACCATTCCAAAGGGGAAAAAGTAAGTATTGTATGCTAAACACCACTGAGCTAACTGCTATAAAAGACTACTTAACCAGTCATGGTGGTATATACTTTTAATCCCAGCATCAGAAAGGCAGAGGCTGGTGGATTGCTGAGTTTGAGGCTGACCTGATCTATCAGTCAAGGTTATACAATAAGACCCTGTTTCTCAAAAAAAAAAAAAAAAAAAAAAAAAAAGGGGGGGTGGTGGTGCTCAGCTCCAATCCCTAATGCTATCTCCTTCCAAACAGAAAGCAAGCCCTCCTGAATCAAAATCCAAGTCTGCCAGGCATAGTGAGGCAAAGGCAGGCAGGTCCATCTGAGCTCCAGGCCAGCCAGGGATATATAGTGAGACCCTATCCCCAAACAAACAACTATGCACTCTGTAGGCACAGGCTAAGTGGTGACTCTGTCCTGGGAGAGCAGACCTTCCCAAGCATTTTAGAACTAACCCAAACCTGGAGATAGCTCCTCTCTTTAAAGCAAGGCTTAAAGTCTATGTGCCTTTTCTTCTTTTGAAAGCATTAGCAGCTTGGTGTTTGAAATACGACCGCAGGGGTTTTTGGGTTTGTTTTTTTTTTTTTTTTTTTTTTTTGTCTCTGGATCTTCCTTCAGAACAGCAAGATTAATATATAGCTAAAAGTACGATTCCTCCCCAAGGAATTCAGAGCTAAATGCTTGTTACTGTGACACGTGCCCTGAACTGTTGGAAGCACAGGCATTTTAGTGACCAATGCCGCAAAGAACTCTGGGAGTAAATCACAGATCTCTCTCCACCACTTAGGAAAAACTCTTTAAAAAAAAAGAGTGAGAGAGAGTGTCTTACTATGTAGTCTCATAGCCTTGGGTGTCTTGGAAATCAAGTAGAATGGGCTAGCTTTGAACTCAGAGATTAACCTGCCTCTGTGTGCTAAGTGCTGGCCACTAATCTCTATTTCTTAAAAGTTATCAGTTCAAATTAAGACAATTCCATCTGGGGTTGACCAAGATCTTTCCTGATTTTTGGTTCCACCAGGTATGGAGGGAGACGCACCAATAATCCTAGCCCTCAGGAGGATAAGGCAAGAACATTATGGATTTGAGGCCAGCCTGGATCACATAGAGGTCCAAGGTAGTAAAAGACCATATGGTGAAACACCATCATTAAAAGAAAAGGAAACGGAAAACCTGATGCTGATCTTGAATACACTCAATCAGAAAGGTTCCTTCAGCAACTTAAGCCACTGCCCCCTCACCAGTATCCCCACCGTTGGACAGTGGACCTGGTTTTAGTGCTCTTAAACCTGGCTATGCCTAAGAAACCTGCCTGGGTCATTTGGAAAGTCATCCCTTTCTCTGGGCTGGCTTGGCTGGATCCTCTGCCAACGTGTCTCCTAGATTTGTTTGCTTTGCCCGCCCCCCACACACGTTGGGTTTTTGTTTGTTTTATGAGACAGGGTCTGACACCGTAGCCCAGGCTGTCCTAGTACTATTTATGTAGCTGGGGCTGGCCTCAAATTGCAATTCTCCTGCCTCTTCTTCCCGGAGCAATGGGAACACAGCCCCAAAATACCACACACAGCCTCTGGATTGCTATCTCTTGGTGTTGGCACGGCGGTCCCTTAACTCTGTGCCTTCTTATTGCACAAGATTCCAGGAGGGCCAGGCCCAAGTGCAAGTGATTGGCTGTGAACTTGGGAGCCCGGCCCCATGGTTAAGACTACCAACCCCAGAGACTGCAGGGGCTGCCAACAAAATCTTCACCCGATAGCCAAAGCCATGGGCCACCAAAAGAAGGCAAAGTTCTGAGATTAGAAAAGGAAGGCCAGTTCCCTTCATTATGGCCCTGAAGACCTCTTTCCAAGCTCCTCCCTCTAAAGAACAGCCCAGAAAGGGAATAAACAACCTTTGCGCTTCCTTCTCTCGTGACCAATTCAACATGTTTCATCTCCTCTTTAGTGTTGGTGGTAAACAGTTCTCAGCCATCTTTTGAAAAGCAACCCCAGGATCCTCCCTTTGCACTGCCTTGTTCTACAAGCCCCTTCCCTACAACGATCAAGCAACCTAACCCGACTAGTGTCCGCTGTTTGACAAAGCCCCCTTACACAATCTCAAAGCCGCTCCCCGAAAGCCCTGGGCTGAAAGTTGACAGCGCCTCTACCAGAGCCAACATCTTCTGCGCTACCACAGGAGGCATTTTACCCCCAAGTTCTTCCAGCCTGTGTGTGATGACTCCTCCAACAAAGTAAACAATGCTGCCAACGGAGAATAACACTGGGCGAGGCATGCACAGTGTATGCCAGCCTTGTCCCAGGGCTCCAAGCACGCTCAGCTAAGTCACCGGATCCCCTTCCCCAAACCCGTAGGGCAGCTCTAGAGATGAGCTCTCCCTTACAGAGGGCATCGTCTGCAGCACACAGTCCGAGCGGCGGACTTGCACGGGAAAAGATGAGAGGAAGCTGTAGGTCGAGCATATAGTGCCACGCGCCAGCCGCGATGGCGGGCAGGCCCGGGCGGCTCACCTCCCGGCGTGGTGGAGAACAGCGTCCCCCCGGGCGTGGTGCAGTAGTCCTGAGGTAGCTGCGCAGCGTCGCTGATGGCCACGGTGCGCGTAGGGATAGCGCGGCTCTGGCTGGGCTGGTGGCCGCCGCCTGCAGAAGCGGACATGGCTCAGGCGCGGGCTCGCGGCTTTGTGCGGCGGCGGCGGCGGTGGCGGGGCCCGGGAGGATCTGGCTCCTCGAGCAGGCGGAAAAGAGCACTGGGCTCTCGCTCGGTCGTCCCGCTGCGCTCCCGCCGCCGCCGCCGCCGCCGCCGCCTGGTCCTCCGGCCTCTGCCCCCAGCCTCAGCAGCAGCAAGAGCAGCAGCGGCAGCAGCAGCAGCGGCAACGGCGACTACCGGAAGCGAGCGAAGGCGGGAGCAAGAGGGAGGGGAGGGCAATATGGAGACCGGATGTGATGTAATCGTGGGCGTGTCGAGGGCGGGGACCTGAGGGCGGGGCTGAGCAGACGGAGGCTGGAGCTAGAGGAAATCCGAAAACAGGAAGTGGAGCTGGAGGGCGGGGCCTTCATGGTGTGGTGGGCGGGGCTTGGGGGGCGGGACTGAGCTCTGGGGAACCGAATCAAGCGGAGCTGGGTGTGGGTGACTAAAGAAGGGAGTGAAAGCTTTGTTTGTGCTGTGGTGTGTTGGTGTCAACTAACCATACTTTTCTGGTGCCTGTTTCCTTTCTATATCTAATAATTAAAAGTATAATTTCGGTGGATTCCGCGGATGGCCAAGCAGCTAAAGAATGGCATTTGCTACCAAGACTGCCGGTCTGAGTGCCATCCCCAGACGCCACAAGGTGTGAGCCTGTGGGGAGGGACCGACTCCTGCAAGTTGTTCTGACTCTAGACGGAGGACGCAGCCTGTGGGCACACACACACATATAAATAAATAAATGTAACAAGAATTGTTTTTAAAAATAAAATTTTAGTCTTAACTGTTCATTATTAAAAGTTTTTTTTTTTTTTTTTAAACTTTATTTATTTATTTGCCTTGGTGTTTGCCTGGAACTGGAACTATAGACAGTTGTTAGCTGCCATGTGGGTGCTGGGAATCGAACCCGGGTCCTCTGGAAGAGCAGAGGGTGCTCTTAACCGCTGAGCCATCTCTCCAGCCCCCTGTTCATTATTAAATAAAGGCAATGCATGCACGATGAACTAAGGTTAAACATAAGGCACTGGAGAAATGGCTCAGCAGTTAAAAGCAGCAAGAGGGTTCAGTCCCTAGTGGGGGCTCCGAACTATCCATAACTACAGTTCTGGGTACCCGACCTCATTTATCTTCTGATTTCTGCAACACCAAGCACACACATCTAATGCACATACATACATGCAGACAATGCACTCATACAACAAAATAGAAGCCAGATGATTAGGAGTTTGAGGCCAGTCAGAAATACAAGAGATTGTCTGAAAAAGTAATGAAAAGTGAAAAATGAGGAGATAGGTCCATCTGTAAGATTTTACTTACTGTGCAAATATCAGGACTTGAGTGCGAACTCCATCATCCACATTAAAAAAATTTTTTTTTTTTAAGGTCAGACATGAGTCTGGCAGTGGTGGTACATGCCTTTAATCTCAGCACTCAGGAAGCAGATGCAGGCAGATCTATGTGTTTGAGGCCCACCTGGTCTGCCAAGTGAGTTCCAGGACTAGTAGGACTTATACAGTGATGCGCTGTCTTAAAAGAAAAACAAACAAACAAACAAAAAATCCAGACATGAAGTGTGTGAAGAACAGAGGCTGGGGTTACAGCTGGATCTTGCTAGTTCCCATTTCAGCTCAATGAAACCCTGCCTCAACATGTGCTGGTTAGGTTTTTTTGGGTTTTGTTGTTGTTGTTATTGTGTGTGTGAGTGTGGTGTGTACTTGATTAGAGCCCAACAGGATGCAGAACCTCAACTGAGAAGGTGTCTTCATCAGATTAGGACCTGTAGACAATCCTACGGGGCATTATCTTAGCGATTATACGGGAGGGCCCAGACCACTGTGGGTGGTGCTACCCCGTTCATGTTGTCCTAGACTGTAAGGAAGGCTAAGAGAGCCAGGGAGAGCAAGCCAGTGGGCAGCAGTACTCCATGGCCTCTGCTCCACTTGCTTCTCTTCCCGCCTCCAGTTCCTGTCCTGACTTTCATTATGATGGACTATAAGCTATAGTTGAAACAGTTTCGTCTTCATTTCCCTTCCTTAGTGGCTTTTGGTCATGACCTTTATTACAGCATAAAATGAAGTAGTTCACAACAAGGCAACAATGGGAAGAAGGGTGGACCTTAGAATCCTCCTTTTGGCTCTGAGCCCAAGGGAATGTGTATGCATGTAACACACACACACACACACACACACACACACACACACACACACACACGAGTCTTAGTTAAGATTTCTTGTGGAATATTATTTTAACAGGCAAAGATGTTTTCCTTTTGTTTATGTTGCATTTGCTTAATTACGTAAAGATGTGTTACATCTGTTTCACCTCGCCTGTCTAAGGTACCTGATTGGTCTAATAAAGAGCTGAATGGCCAATAGCAGGGCAGGAGAGGGATAGATGAAGCTGGCAGGCAAAGAGTATCAATAGGAGGAGAAATGTAGACGTAAGGGCCTGGATTCGTTTGCACATTGATACCTGAAGGCAGGGCCGTGGACTCCACAGCAGCCAGTGGATTCAAAGGTTGGATTCATGCCAGAAAACTCCAATGGCTGCTGTTCCTTACCCCTTTGCCCAATCCTGGGATGCCAAGGTGTGTCGCATCTTGATTACATAGGTTTTTCTTTAAAGACCCCCTACCCCTTACCCCCCCACCCCCCCACCCCCACCCGTTAGCCCTTTTGCTATTGAGAAGCCAGGCTATTGACCCGGATTCCCACGGAATCTGTGTGTAGCAATAAAATCCTCACTCTTCACAGTGTGTCCAGCCTCCCTGGTGGCAAGCATGGAAATTCTTACATGCAGGCACAACATAGAAAGAGAGAGAAGAGGGGCTGGAGAGATGGCTCAGAGGTTAAGAGCACTGATTGTTCTTCCGGAGGTCCTGAGTTCAATTCCCAGCAACTACATGGTGGCTCATAATCATCTCTGATGACCTCTGGTACCCTCTTCTGTATACTGTATACACAATAAATAAACATTAAAAAAAAGAAAGACAGAGAGAAGAAAGACAGAGAGAAGGAGGAGAAATCGAGGGAGATGTCTGGGGCAAGAAGTCAGGCAGTCGCCAGCCAGCAGATACATAAGGAAAGAAATGTAAAAAGCCCTAAAGCAAAAGGTAAAGAGAAACAGGTTAATATAAGTTAAAAGAGCTATCCAGAAAGGTGCCTAAGTGCCTAAGTTAGGCCAAGCATTCATAACTAATAAGAAGTCTTCATATCATGATTTGGGAACTGGTTGCTAGCCTAAAGGAAAAAGCCTGGTACATTTGGCATTCCAGTGTGAAGCCTAAATTTCCACATAGGGACTGAGACAGCTAAAAAGAAAAAAAGAAAAGAAAAGAAAGGAAAAGAAAAAAAGAAAAAGAAAGGGAGGAATATGGCTTATTTTTTTAAAAAAAATTATTTTGTGTGAATTGGTGTTTTGCCTACATGTATAACTGTGTAAGGGTGTCAGATCTTGGAATCACAGACAATTGTTAGCTGCCATGTGGATGCTGAGAATCGAACTCAGGACCTCCAGAAGAACAGTCTTAACCACTGAGCCATCTCTCCAACCCAGAATATGGTTTCTTTAAGAAGCTCTACCAGGGGCTGGAGAGATGGCTCAGCGGTTAAGAGCACCGTCTGCTCTTCCAGAGGACCCGGGTTCAATTCCCAGCACCCACATGGCAGCTAACAACTGTCTGTAGTTCCAGTTCCAGGCAGAACACCAAGGCAAATAAATAAATAAAATAAAGTTTTTTTAAAAAAAAAAGAAGCTCTACCATAGGGCTGGAAAGATGACTCAGGTTAAGAGTACTGACTGTTCTTCCAGAGGTCCTGAGTTCGATTCCCAGCAACCATATGGTGGCCTCACAACCATCTATAATGGCATCTGGTGCCCTCTTCTCTATACTGTATGCATAATAAATAAATAAATCTTTTTTTTTAAAAGAAGCTCTACCATATAGCAAAGCACTTAAACAGTATGTTAAGTAGAAACAAAAAGCTAAATAAAAAAAGGGCACCCACTTTCTATAGCTGGGGAGTTGAAAGCAGTTAGAGATCACCTCTATGTATTTAAAAGTTGCTCTGTCCCACCTAACCATTCCCATAGCCATTTAGTCCCAAATAATCACACAAAGATTTATATTACTTATAAATTGTTTGGCCTATGGCTCAGGCTTATTACTTGCTAACTCTTATACTTTAACTAACCCATGATTCTTATCCATGTTTAGCCTGGCTTAGTACCTTTTCCAGAGCAGCATTCTCATGTTTCTTTCTCTGTGTCTCCTGGCATCTGTCTCCAACTCCAACCTCCTTCATCTTTATTTCTGCTTGGATTTCCCATCCATCTCTAAGCTGAATTGCCAGAAGCCAAAACAGCTTTTTTATTAACCAATGGTAATAAAGCATATTCACAGTGTACAAAAAGACATCACATATCACATCCAGACTGGGTCTGCAAACTTAAGGTTCAGATCTTACAGACCTAAGCAGGGTGGAGCCAGCTGCCAAAGCTGTGGTGGAGGACTCAGTAGTAGCTTAGCAGTTTAAGATTTTGTTCATGCAGACAGAAAAGGATAGAGATACACAGTAAAGACAGATCCAGATAGCAAAACAATACAAAAACCTCTAGGGGGCTGCAGAGATGACCCAGTGGTTAAGAGCACAGAGTGCTCTTCTAAAGGACCTGGGTTCAATTCCCACACTCACATGCTGTTACATGTTACAACTGCCTGTTACAGAAGATCTGATTGCCCTCACGTAGACATACATGCAGGTAAAACACCATTGCACAATAAATAAATTTTTAAAATCTCTAAACAGGTTACAGTGTGTTTAAAAATGTGTGTAGGCTTAAGAAAGAAAAGAGAGGGGCTGGAGAGATGGCTCAGCGGTTAAGAGCACCGTCTGCTCTTCCAGAGGACCCGGGTTCGATTCCCAGCACCCACATGGCAGCTAACAACTGTCTGTAGTTCCAGTTCCAGGCAAAACACCAAGGCAAATAAATAAATAATTAAAAAAAAAAAAAAAAAGAAAGAAAAGAGAAGGCTGGAGAGATGGCTCAGCGGTTGGGAGCACTGACTGCTCTGCCAGAGGACCGGGGTTCAATTCCCAGCACCCACATGACAGCTTACAACTGTCTGTAGTTGCATGCAAAACACCAAGGCAAGTAAATAAAATAAAGTTAAAAAAAAAGAGAGAGAAAAGAAAATGGGTATACAGTCATATAAAAACACAAAAAGTTCATAAATAAAAATAAATAAATAAGCCATGTGGAGATGGGAAATGCACAGGGAGTCCTATATGGCATTGTGCTGTCTTTTACTTTTTTGATTGCTACTAAGCAAACAGCAACTGTTGGGAAACATGGGATTGTGAAAAGGACTGCTGAATTAAACCAACCTATATACTTAGGAATGCCTGAACTTTAAAATGAAAATTAAAAAAAGTATTGCTTTAGGGAAGAGGTAATGCTTTTGTTTCCAGAGGCTATGAAATCATACAAGATTGATAGAGGTCCAGTTTTATTGGAGAAGACCCCCTGAAAATCCTGGCTACAGATATAAAGAAATAAACCTAGAAAAACCACAAATCAGGTGATGTATATTTTACCTGCTCAAACATAAAACAAAACAAAAATCATCTTTGGCTGGCTTGTGTGCAAAGCACAGTCCATACTTGTGTTAATACAGATATGTATGTT
Source organism: Sigmodon hispidus (assembly GCA_004025045.1). NCBI lineage: Eukaryota > Metazoa > Chordata > Mammalia > Rodentia > Cricetidae > Sigmodon > Sigmodon hispidus. The sequence continues at coordinate 25,081 of PVIH01011394.1, forward strand.
ATCTTTGAAAGTTTGTGTGTTTTCAGAGCATGGGAACTGGTGGCCCAGGTGATACAGCATCTCATAGTGCAGAGTCTTTGTTGACTTTAGGGCTGGGCTCAGGCATGACATGGGGCTGATTTCATGATGTTAGAAATTCAATACAGAAGGAAAAGTTCTTTGCCAACCCTAAAAGTCTAGAAAGCCCAGAAGTGGGAAGTGGGAAGGCTGAATTTAACCTTGAAAAACCATTATGACTATTGGTAGGTCAGAAGGAAGTGGTATTTTTAGCTGAAGGAAGGAAAAATTAGTTTTGAATTTCAGGAGGGTTAACCAAACATGTGGTTTACAAAAAGAAAAACTAACCCTCTTTGATCTGTCTTTAATTATAGGTTCCGAGTATTCTAGAGACAGCGAAAATGGCTCTCTTGCCAAAAGACAGCAGAAAAAGGTAGGCACAGAGGAAGTAGGGATGGGATCAAGTAAGATGAATGAAGCCTAAATTTCAGAATCCTCTCTTTCGTTTATGTTGTCAGTGGCTGAACAATTTCATGTTCCCTCCAGCAGAGTATAAAGCTTTTATTTCTAGGGTTTTTGGTAACACTAATTACTCCTGCCTTTTGATTTTAACCACCCCAGACAGCAAAGTGATAGCTCATCATGCTTTTAATTTGTGTTTTCTTTTTTTTTTTAAACTTTTATTTATTTAATTATTTGCCTTGGTGTTTGCCTGGAACTGGAACTACAGACAGTTGTTAGCTGCCATGTGGGTGCTGGGAATCGAACCCCGGTCCTCTGGAAGAGCAGACAGCGCTCTTAACCGTTGAGCCATCTCTCCAGCCCCTTAATTTGTGTTTTCATAGTGGTTAATTATGAATGTTGTGCACCTCTATATTCCTATTAGCTATTCTCTTTTGAAAAAATGTCTGTACAAATCACTTGTCTAATTTTTGTTTTAGTTATTAGATTTACTGAATCCTAAAAGCTCTTTATATATTCAGAACCTTGAAGCTTCACCAGATAGATAATAATGCTTAATTTTTTTCTTCTCAGACTGTGGAGCTTTAAGTGAGAGCCTGTCTCAAGGTGAGGTTTTCTGTAGGGCAATCAAATCCAGGCCATCCACTTCTCTGGGGATCGCAAATGTCACTACCTATAGGCATTATACAATTTTGTTGTGAGTGTGTGAGTTTGTGGGCATATGTGGGGGTAGAGGTGTATGGGCATGCATGTGGAAGCCAGAGATTGCTACAAGTGTCTTCCTCATCAATCTCCATTTCTTTAGCATTTTATTTCATATTCTGGGTTTGGTTATTTTTGGTTTTTTTTTTTTTTTTTTTTTTTTTTTTTTTTTTTTTTTTTTTTTTTTTTTTTTTTTTTTTTTTTTTTTTTTTTTTTTTTTTTTTTTTTTTTTTTTTTTTTTTTTTTTTTTTTTTTTTTTTTTTTTTTTTTTTTTTTTTTTTTTTTTTTTTTTTTTTTTTTTTTTTTTTTTGTTTGAGACAAGGTTCTTCCTTGTAGCCCTGGCTGTCATGGAACTTGCTCTGTAGACCAGGCTGCCCTGGAACCCATAGATCTGCTTGCCTCTGCCTTCCAAGTGCCAGGATTAAAGTTATGAACTGCACCCCCCCATTTCTTAAAAAGTATATTTATTTTTATGTGTATGAGTGTTTTACCTGCATGAAAGTACACTTCAGGCATGCCTGATGCCCTCATAGGCTAGAAGAAAGCCCTGGACCCATTGGGACTGGAGTTATAGACAGTGACTTGTGCACTGGGAATCGAACCCCATCTTCTGCAAAAGCATCCAGGGCGCTTAACTGCCGCCCTATCTTTTCAGCACCTCATCTGATTTTTTTGAGACAGGGTCTCTTACTGAACCCAAAGCTTGCTGACTCAGATAGACTGCCTAGCCAGTAAATCCTAGGGGTCCTCCATGTCTCTCCAGAAAGAGATTACAAATGTTTAGCTTTTTTCATTGGTTCTGGAGATTTGAACTCAGGTCTTTGAGCTTGCACAGTGAACACTTTAATGACTGAGTCATTTTCTCAGCCCCAGGTATTTTTTTTTTTCTTTTGCTTGTCATTTCCTCCAGGAAGGATCTCCATTCTCTTGTGTGGGCAGCTAGGGTTGAGTACCAGGGCTTTCAAGCTGTATTGGAGTTGGGTAGGAAGAAGGACCTTGCCACTCAGAATGGAGACTTTCACAAACTCAGTGCTTACAGTGTAGCTTCCCCAGGGCACAGCTAAATCTCCAAACACAGGCATTTACAGGCTTATTGTACCTATTGCTCAGTCTCTGTCAAGGGAAACTTCTCAGTCCTTGTGGCTCTGGGGTGGAGATGTGCCTCTGTGCAGGATGACAAGGAGAATCCCCTTCTCTTAACCACACTAGCCATATATGGCTGCTCCTTCTCTTCCTCTCTACTGACTACAGACAACACTCCCAAAGGGTCTAGGGTGTGGCTCAGTGCTGGAGGGCTTCTTAGCGTGAACTAGGCTACCCTGAGATGCATCCTTCTCATACACACACACACACACACACACACACACACACACACGTTTGGTTTTGGTTTGGGTGCTGAGGATCAGACCTGGGAGCTGAACAATGCTAGATTGGCCTCTCCCACATCCAGTACTGATTCTTGGTTCTTGAAGTGGTATGTCTTCTCTCCCCCGCCCCTTTCTGTTGTTTATTTGTTTGATTGTAGCTTTAAGATGAGGAGAAGAAGGTACAGCCTTTAACGCCCCATTCCCTTGCAGCCAGAAGGCAGAGGCAGGCAGATCTCTGTCAGTTCCACTCCATTCTGTTCTACATAGCAAGTTTCCAGGACAGCCAGAGCTACATGATAAAGCCTTGTCTTGAAAAATAAACAAACAAAAAAGGATGGATCTTGCATGTATTCCCGGCTAGCTTTGTGTGTGCAGTTTTCCTGCCTCCAACTCTAAAGTACTGAATTAACAGACATGCACGACCATGTCTGAGCAAAAACTGCTCTAATCCCCCCCCCCCAAAAGAAATGAGAAGAAAAACACATTTCTATCTTTTCCTAGAGTCAGCCATGGGCAGTTAGGAAAGTCTCTCTTGGCCTTAAATGATGTTATTTTGACAGGTGAAGGTTAGGGACCCCCACAGCCACAGAATTCTCTAGATCCATGTCTGGTGTATTGTCAAAATGCAGCATAGAAACCCTATCACTTATAGGAAACTGTAGTTTGGAAGTTGTAAATTCTGTGCATATAACTAAAGTTTTGCTAACTAAAAGTGGCTGAGTTGTCCCCAAGGCAGTGTGGTTTGACAGTGTAGCCTCCCTAACTCAACCCTTCACATACTCACTTTCCTATTCTGTTCCCTCTGTGTCTGGCTTCCCAAGCACAGAGGCAATTCAGCCACCCACACCAGATCTATATCACTGGAGGATGATGGGCCCTCATCCTGAAAAAACACTTTTCCACTTTACAAAGCACTTTTGCGGTCATTATCTCGGGAGCCACAGCCCTGTGATGGAGGCCGGTTGTTTACTAATCTTATCTACCTTTTACAGATGGAGAGACCGAGGCTCAAAGAAGGTAACTGACTTGTCAGAGGTTGTGCGGGCCTGGCCTGATGGAGCTGAGCTAGGAGTTCTCATTTCCATCAGATGGACCCCTGGACTCCCTCCCTCTGGACTTCCACCCTCTGCCTCTGTCCTGCCTGCTGCTGGCCTGCATTCTTAAAAAGATCATGGTGTCCTGAGCATCCATCCTTCACTAGCACTCCTGCTGAATTCCCTGTGCCTTAAGCAGACGCCAAGGGCTGTGGAAAAGTGGGCATGATAGAGACTTTATCTGACACCCTAGGAGCTGGCTAGTTTTTTATGTCCACTTGACACAGGCTATACTCATTTTGACAGAGGAATCCTCAATTGAAAAAAATGTCGCCATCAGCTTGGCCTATGCACAAGCGGTAGATTTTTTCCTAAGTAGTGATTGATATGGGAGAGCCCAGATGTGACTCCTGGGCAGGTGGTCCTCGCTGATATAAGAAGACAAGTGGTAGTGACACAGTCAGGTGGGTCTCTGTGAGTTCAAGGCCAGCCTGGTCCACAGAACCAGGCCAGGCAGAGCTACATAGAGAAAGCCTGTCTGGGGAGAGTGTGGGAAAGCTGAGCAAGCCCCGAGGAGTTAGCCAGTAAGCAGCACTCCTCCATCAGCTCCTGCCTCCAGCTGCTTCTCTTTAGTTTTTACCCTGACTTCACTTCATGATGGACCACAAACTGTAAGATGAAATGAACCCGTTCCTCCTCAAGTTACGCTTGCTCATGGTGTTTTGGCACAGCAATAGAAAGCCTAAGTAGGACACTCTGCCTGCCCTCCATAGTAGGAATTATCACTTCTATTTTACCAAGGAGGAAGCACCTCCAGATAACTAGCTTGCCAGCGCAACCTGAGTACCACTTAACATTTCTTGTACGTGCATGCATGTGCGGGTGTATGTGTAGGCTGGAGGTCAATGTAGGAGCATCTTCCTCAAATTTGACCTGCACTTATTTATTTATTCATTTATTTGCCTTGGTGTTTGCCTGGAGCTGGAACTACAGACAGTTGTGAGCTGCCATGTGGGTGCTGGGAATTGAACCCCTGTCCTCTGGAAGAGTAATCAGTGCTCTTAACCGCTGAGCCATCTCTCCAGCCCCCGTCCTCCATTTTTTTAAAAAATTTGATTGTGGATGTTTCTGTTGTAAATTTTTGCTTTCTTCGTTGGCACTCTTCTTAGTGCATGTATGCGTGTGCACATTCAAATCCCACAGTGTGCGCAGAGACGTCAGAAGATAATTTTGTGGAGTTTTCTCTCTTTCTACCTGCATGTGAGTTCTAGGGTTGGACTCAGGTCACCAACCCTGCTGGCCATCCCACAAGCCCCCTTTCCTCATCTTTACAGAACCTGGAGCTTCCTGACTCAGCAAGGCTAGCTGGCCAAGGAGACCCAAGGACACTCCTGTCTCTACCTCTCTGGGCCTGGGATTGCAAGGCTGCACCAGGCTTTTTATGTGGGTTCTGGTAGGCTAAACACAAGTCTTAAACTTGAGTGTCAACTCTTATTTATTTGTTTATTTATTTAATGTACATTAGTGTTATCTTAGGGTTTTTATTGCTGTGAAGAGACACCATAACCACAGCAACACTTATAAATAGAACATTTAGGGGCTGGAGAGATGGCTCAGCGGTTAAGAGCACCATCTGCTCTTCCAGAGGACCGGGGTTCGATTCCCAGCACCCACATGGCAGCTGACAACTGTCTGTAGTTCCAGTTCCAGGCAAACACCAAGGCAAATAAATAAATAAATAAATAAAAGTTTAAAAAAAAAAAGAACATTTACTGGGGCTCACTTACAGTTTCGGAGACTCAGCTTCTTATCCTCATGACAGCCAGCATGGCGGCGGCGTGCAGGCAGACGTGGTGCTGGAGCTGAGAGTGCTACGTCCTGACCAGAAGGCAGCAGGAAGTGAACTGACTGTCACGCTAGTGAAGCTTGAGAAAAGAGACTTGCAAGGCCATCCCCACAGCGACAAACTTCCTCCAGCAAGGCCACATCTCCTAATAGTGCCACTCCCTATAGTGAGATCCCAGAACCTTTCTGACCTAAGGGCGTGGCCTCTGGGCCAGTGCAGGTTTGGGGTTCACCTATGGCCTCCAAAGCTGTAGCCTTAAGGCGTGGCCAGGAACAGCTTCAAGTTCAAGTCCATGAGCACAGCCCTCTCTACTTCTCCACTGCCTAAAAGGAAGATTCATTCCATCTGGACAGGTAGGTCATCCCAACATCCCCTGCATTTAATGTTGTTAAGTTGCTTTAAATAAATACTGACATAGTAATCCATTTCCTCGTGATTACTGATCAGGTTTATTGTTCGAGCTACATTTGGCATTCAACTTGGGGGCCATTTTTTTTCTAACAGCCAGAGGTGTTTTGCCTGCATGTATGTCTGTGTGAGGGTGTCGGATCCCCTGGAGCAGGAGTTACAGTTGTGAGCTGCCATGTGGATGGGTTCTCTGCAAGATCAGCCGATGCTCTTAATTGCCAAACCATCTCTCCAAGCCCTCAAATGCTTTATTGATGTCACCATCTCTCCAGCCCTAAACATTTCTCATAGTTGTTGAGAATGGTTCATGGAACCAGGTGTCACCAGCTTGTTGTGTATCTGACTATGAGCTGCAAGCCTGGAGTCTGAACATTCTGGCGTGGAAAACCCCTTTTTCATGGAGCTCACTTCTGAGGATTCATATCGGGGCCAGCCAAGGTTTGACTGACAAGGATGGTCTCAAGCATCAAACAGATCCAAGAAGTTTCTAGATGGAACCAAAGCTGGAGAGAAGTAGGCAGAATAGGCATTCCATGTCCCTGTCCCACTATGCCAGAGGGAATACACTTGCTTCCTGATCTCCATCCCTTTGGAGGTCTTAGCGGATGATGCTCACTATCTCTCATGACAGACTTTGAAAAAATTCAGGTTAGGGACTGGGGAGATGGCTCATTTGGTAAAATACCTGCAGTGTAACCATTAGGACCTGAGTTCAGATTCTACACATCTATGTCAGAGCTAACTCGGCTCTAGTTCCAGCACTGGAGGAGATGCAGAGACAGGAGGATCCCTGGAGCTAGCCAGTCCACAAGTGAGTCAGATGGTGTGCCCCAAGTCCAGGGAGAGACTCAGCCTCAAAAACTACAGTGGAGGCTCTGGAGAGATGGCTCAGCACTTACGAACACTTGCTCTTCTAGAGGATCTGAGTTCGGTTTCCAGCATCTGTGTTAAGCAGCTCACAACAGCATATAACTCTGCACCAGAGGATTAACCCTCTTCTGAGCTCTGTTGGTACACATACACACACACACACACACACACACACACACACACACACACACACACACCACATGGTCACATGGTACACATGCACACATAAATAAAATTTTGAAAATTGAAGCATCTTTGACCTCCTCCATATACACATACCCCCACCACACACATGCACATACCCACATGAGCATATACAGGGTATGTCCATGGAAAGAAGGAAGGAAGGAAGGAAGGAAGGAAGGAAGGAAGGAAGGAAGGGAAGAAGGAAAGTGATATATAGCTTTCAGTTTGTATCTGGTGAAATGTGCTGGATAAGAGAGATTTAGCTTCAGCTAGAGAAAACATGGCTGGAATGGAAATGCACAGTCATCTGAATAGTGAGCATTGGACCACACCCTGCTCCTGCCTTAGCTCACAGGCAGGGCACACCGTGTACCCAGCCTTCTAGCCAAGAGCAGTGCTTGCCAAGTTGAGGGAGGTAAGGGTTTCTGTGCCAGGAACTCACACCATCTCTTGGTGGATTTCAAGGTTGTCAAGAGGAATTCTCTTTGGTGGGCACAGCAGGGCTCAGAGTAGAAGGCAGGGCTGGACTGTTAGGGATCTGATTCTTGGAGCAGGGTATGGACAAGCCGCCTGGCTTTTAGTGACCCAGGAAGCAATTTATCCTCACATATCCACTCAGTACCTACTGCAGTCCTGGCTCCAGGTTCAGCTGGATCAAGTTCACTCTCATGAAGCTCCCAACTGGCTGGAGGGCTCACCTGCCTTGGCACCAACTCCTTGTCTACTAGATGGTTCTGGATGGGGCCATTCATCTACAGTGTCAGTGACTGGCAACATATGTTGGATTGTGCCACCACCCTCTCTTCCATAGCTTTCCATTTCTCTTGGAATTTTTGAGAGGCACCGTAGAGGTGCTGGAGAAATGACAGCTAAGATTACTTGCTGCTCACGCCAAGAACCCAGATTTGATTGTCAGCACACATGGGATGGTTCACAACTGCCTGTAACTTCATTTGCAAAGAATCTGTTGCCCTCTTCTGGCCTCCATGGGTACTGCATGCACATGATGCACAGACAGGCATGCTGGCAAACACAAGTACACATAAAATAAATCTTGAGAATTCAAAAAAAGAAAATCCCAGTGGAGTGGATCTCATCCACCCTACTCCCTCTCACTTTCTTCCTGTTGCAAACAGATATATCAAGGTGAACTTCAAGATCCTTCCTCCTGGAGTCACACCCTTCATGTAAATGGGACCTCAGACTTTCTCCTAACCAGTAGACTACAGCAAGGGTGCAGGAGGCCATTCCCGTCTTTAAGTTACATTAGACTTTTTCTATGGTCAGTCTGTGCTCTGCTTATGTGGTGCATAGATATTTCCCTTATATCTCCCCTAGGAAAGTCACACAACAAGCTCAGGAGCAGAATATTTACCTATTCTGTAGGTGGTCCCAGGTCTGGGTCCAGTCCCTGCCTCCTCTGGCTTGGAAGTCGCCGGCTTGGAAGAAGGCTTCTGTAGGTTGAATGGAGTCACAGCACTGGCCTTACATCCTGGCTGCAGTTGGGCGCCACTTAGCTGTTCTATGTGGCAGACAGCCAAAAAGAAACTGCTCTCCCTCTCCCACCAACAAAAGCAAGATGTTCTTAGAAAAAACCATCTCACCTGGTCTGAATTTGGAGTCACCTAGTTACTCTAGCACTAGGGGGCACTCTGAGCCAGGTTTGCCTTGAATTCTGCTGTAGACTTTCAGCTGCATAAATTAGGGAGCTTGGTTGTCAAGGATTGGGAATTGTCAGACAAACAGCTGCTCTCAATTGCCCATGATCCTGCAAGTCACTGGGATAAACTCATTCAATCACAAGATTTTTTTTTTTTTGTTTAAGATTTACTTATTATGTTTACAGTATACATCAGATGTCATCATAGATGGTTGTGAGCCACCATGTGGTTGCTGGGAATTGAACTCAGGACCTCTGGAAGAACAGTTAGTGCTTTTAACCTCCAAACGATCTCTCCAGCCCCCCAATCACAAGGTTTGAGTCTTCAATATTTCTTTGGTCTGTACCATTTAGGGGTAAATGGATCTCTCTGTCTTTCTCCATCTCTCCCTTACCCCTTTCTGTCTCTCTGTCTCTGACAACACGTCATGTAGCCCTGACTAGTTTCTAACTTCCTCTGTGGCTAACTACCCATCAACTCCAGGCTTCCCAGCCTCCCCCTCCTCAGTACCAGGATCGCAGCAGCGACCACTATGACTGTAACTGGTTTTCCTGTCCATTGGTTTTTGTTTTGGAGACAAGGTCTTACTGGAGCACAGGTTGCCCTGGAAACTCACAGTCCTGCCTCAGCTTTTGGAATTTTAGGTGTGAGCCATCAAGCCCAGCTGAACAAATGTTTTGGTTTTTTAAAATGTTTCCCCAGGGGGCAAAAAATAATAATAATAATGAAACAAGTTCAGAGGCAGAGCTCTGAGTTTGGTGGAGGTGTGTGCGGCACGAACCAAGCAGCAAGGCTCCATGAGACCTACATCCACAAAGGAGTATAATTCTGCCAACACCCAGAGTGAACATGAAAATCATTCTCCATGGTCAAGCCTTCATATGACTTGAACCTTCTCCAAAGCTTGGCAGAGGAGCCACTGTGCAAAAATTGCTGGAAAGTAACTGCTTTGTGTTAAGGCACTAAGTATGTTGTCTTCTCACCTTCAAAAGGCCATCTGGACTTGCCACTCTGTCCTACAGCTCAGGAGACCATCTTCGTATCCCTCTCTTCCTTGTCTCTACCCGACTCAGAGTCCTCTCCTAGGACAGCGCCAAAGCCAGTGTTTCCTGAGCAAGCTCTCCCCAACATGACCAGTTCTCATTGTGCCACTGTTTATCCACTATCTGCTCTGTCACCAAAAGCAGACCCTGAGGGAGGAGGCTGTGTGCCCTCTGCACTGCTGAGGCTCAGTACAGTGCCTGGATGTGCACCTACTTATCTTCTCTTTTAAAATTATATCTATCTATCCATCATCTATCAATCTCTCTGTAACTATCTATCTATATCTATTTACCATCTATCTGTCATCCATCTATCCATCATCTATATCTATTCATCATCATTTATCATCTCTCTATCTCTCTATATCTACCATCTATGTAGCCATTCATTATCTATCATCTATTCATCCATCTATCCATCCATCATTTATCATATCTCTCTCTCTCTCTCTCTATCTATCTATCTATCTACATGCTGTGGTAAATATGTAACGTTCAAAGGTCAACTTTTTTGGATCAGTTCTCTTCTAATGTGGGTCCCATGTGTTCAAGGATCAAATTCAGGTTTAGCAGAAAGAACCTTTATGCACTGAGTCATTTTCTCCACCCAATTACCTCCTTTTGTTCTGTTTTGAGACAGGGTCTCACTGTGTATACCTTGGCCTGACACTCTCTATGTAGATCAGGCTGGCCTCAACTCATAGAAATTTACCCACCTCTGCCTCCAGAATACTAGGATTAAAGGTGCATGCCACCATTCCTGGCCTAATGGCTGCTTTTGAGTAAATAGGTATTCACACAGGGCATTCTGGGAGAGATGTGGAGAGGTCATTGACTAGGGGTGCAGTGGTTAGAGACTAAGAGAATCTGAGGAGAGGCTAGACCACAGACCCTCTAATTTGCTTTTACTATGGCACAGGTGAACAAGTCAGGTGTGCTTGGGGATGCTCACTGTCAGGAGCATATGCTTTGGTACAGCAGTGGTCCACAGCCACCTCCCAGCCTTGGCAGGAGTGTGCTTCCACCAGAAGATCCAAGCTGTTTGCTCTCACACAGGAGCATCTTGTCTTCGGATCGGCAGGGAGTACACTTGGCAGGACTGTCAAGCCTTCGAGGTCAGGTTGGAAAACTTTAGAAGGAGAAGACAGGGCACTGAGGACGAGACAGTCCTGGTGTGGCCATCTTAATGAAGGCCCACAGGTCAGGCCAGGGGCCTGTACCTGTAGTCCTAGCTACTGAAAATGCTGAGGCTAGCGTGTCATGCCCGCCTCGTCCCGCAAGGAAGAAGCGACACCAGGCTCTTCTTTCAGCAGTTTATTCAGGAACCTTGAATTCTGACTTCTGACTTACTTACGACAGGGACTGACTGACTTGCTACATCTTCTCCTCTTTTTGGGGAAAACCCACCTGCAGCCTAAATAGCCTCTGGGCAGCCAACCCCAGTACGCCATGTGGGCAGCATCTATAGGTCCAGGTACACTGAAGCAAGCCAGATCCTCAGCCTAGCCAATTATGGGATAGTTTGTCACTGAGAGCACTCACCATGTGGAAGGTGGAGGGCAGAAGCCAGCGCCATCTTTAAGGCGCGGCTGCAGGCAGCTCTCTACACTGGAGACTGACTTAAGCCTAGAAGTTCCAACCAGCCTGGGCAAGAAAAAGAACCCCTAGGAAAAGAAAGAGAAAAAATGGTTCAGGAAATGCCAGTATACCATGGAGTTCAGTACACAAGTTCTGTGGACTGGCCTATGTCACTATTTTTTTTTTTATGTGTTTGATTGAATGTGGGTGCACCTACAATGTGTATCGTGGTAGCCATGAGTCAACCCTGGATGCTTTTCTCAGCCACACACCCCCTTCTAGAGTTAAGGTCTTTTCAAATCATCTTTGAGCTCATCAATTTGGTGAGGCTGGCTAACGAATAAATCTCAGAGATCTTTCTGCCTCTGCCTCTCAAGTGTTGAGATTCTAGGCATGAGCCATGAATTCTAGGTGTCTTAGTTAGGGTTCTATTTCTATAACCATAGCAACTCTTATAAAGAATAACATCATTTTCAATAATTTATTTTTATTTTCTGTACATTGGTATTTTGCCTGCATGTATGTCTGTGTGAGAGTGTTAGATCTTGGGATTACAGGCAGTTATGAGCTGCCATGTGGGTGCTGGGAATTGAACCCAGGTCCTCCGGAAGAACAGCCAGTACTCCCAACTGCTGAGCCATCTCTCCATAAAAGAAAATATTCAATTGGGGCTGGCTTACAGTTTCAGAGGTTTAGTCCATTATCATCATGGCAGAATTTGGAAGCGTGCAGGCAGACATGATGCTGAAACAAGAGCAGAGAATGCTACATCTTGATCTACAGGCTGCAGCAGGAATCTGTGTCCACACTGGACGTAACTTGAGCATTTAAGACCTCAAAGCCCGCCCCCACAGTGACACACTTCTTCCAACAAGCCCACACCTCCTAATAGTGCCACTTACTCCCCATGGGCCAAACAAACAAACATGGGAGTCTATGGGGGCCGTTCCTATTCAAACTACCACACCAGGCATTAACAGTCCTACTCCTTGAGATTCTCATGGTATCTTTGGAGAAATCTATGGGGATGTGATCATGGACAAATGGACTTCTAGGGAAAGACTCCAGTTGGAGGCTGCTCTTCTGAGATCAGGAAGACGCCAGACTTCTGTTTTCCAGGTGAGGACTCAGGTCAGAAGGCAGCTGCCTACAGCCAGGAAGATGGCTTCCTCCAGGAGCTCAATCATCTCAAACTGACCATGGCCTTTCAGGCCTTGGAACTGTGAGAAAATGACTCCTGCTGTCTAACTCAGCCTGTGGTTTTTGATATGACAGCCTAGTAGACTAAGATAGGAATGTTAAAAATCTCTATTTTACCAACATTTTTGTCTGTTTCTTGAGACAAGCTCAGGCTGTAGTTCAGGTTGTTCTGGAGCTTACTATGTATCTTATATTGGCCTTGAACTCATAACAATCATCATTCCTCAGTCTCCCGAGTGCTGGAATTATAGATGTGATCTGCTATGTGCATGCTGGGAATTGAACCCTAGTCCTCTGGAAGAGCATACACGCTCTTTTTGTGTGTTTGTTTGTTTATATTTTGTTTTTGAACACAGGATTTCTCTGTATAGCCTTGGCTGTCCTGAAACTCTCTCTGTAGACCAGGCTGGCCTTGAACTCAGAGATCTGCCTGCCCCTGCATCTCTAGTGCTAGGGTTAGGGCTAGGGTTAGGCTTACACCAGGGCTGGCGATTTGGCTCAGTGGTTAAGAGCACTGATTGCTCTACCAGAGGACCCTGATTCAATTCTCAACACCCATATGGCAGCTCACAACTGTCTGTAACTCCAAGATCTGACACCCTCACACAAACATACATGAAGGCAAAACACCAATGTAATAAAATACTAATAAATAAATTATTTAAAAAAAAGGCCTACACCAAAACCCACCTTGCATCCACTGCTCTTAACCTCCGAACCATCTCTCCAGCTCCTACTTGTTAGATTTCTTGCCCAAAAACAAACAAACAAGCAAAAAAACCAACCATGGCTCAGGTGCAGATCTATATCAGACAATAGTAGCACTGGCCTGTTGCCTGGTGGTTTAATGATCCCACCCCACAATGAGGATTTGAATCTAGAGTTCTCTGAGCCTGTGTGTGGAACTCAGACTCACCGCTGGGTGGCGCTAATACAGCAAAAATCAGAAAGGTAGCCTGCTGAGAGGTCCGGGGGTTTTTTTGTTTGTTTGTTTGCTTGTTTGTTTTTGCTTTGTTTTAATTTTGAGACCCTGTCTTTCTACATAGCTCTAGATTTTCTATCTAGAACTAAGGGGTGCACCATCGCCCCTGGGCTGAATCTGAATTTCTATGGAAAAGTGCAAAGCCTTTGAGCGGGGAGACCAACCACTTCCGCTCGTTTGCAATCCCTGCTGTAGCAGAATGTGCGCAGGGTGGCGTGCGCGCAGGGCGGGGGTGGAGGTGAGGGTGCACCTCTCACTAAGCTGAACTTTCTGGAAGATGGATAAGAGAAACTGCTTCATCTGTCGGTAATGACATCAAGCCCTGCCTGTTGGGATTCAGCAGCAGGCGGAAACGCGATGTGGGGAGGCGCAGGGCAGGGTGGCACTTCACATCTTGCTCCTAGCAAATATACTTTTCCTTCAGCAGGTGCGAGGTAAAGGGGTCCAGCGAAGAGAACAGAATGGGAAAAGATACACGTTATGGCTTCTCCCACGCAGGATGGCAAAGAGGGTGACTTAGCAGCAGAAAGTCATCGACCCTCAGTGCTTTGGGCTAGAAATAAAAATCATGGTGTTAAGCAGGGCTGTTTTTTTTTTTTTTTTTTTTTTTTTGAGGACCTCCCCATTTGACTTCCTATCTCTGCACATCTGTCTGCACACGATGTAAGACACAAGTCATATCTGATCAGAGCCTACCCTGATCACCATAATTCTAACTTGATTGCCTCTGCAAAGAACCTCTCTTCACAACCTGAGGTGGTAGGGGTTAGGACCCCAACATATCCCTCCCTTATTTCCGTCCCCACCCCCCCTTAGGGTTCCAGAATGACCTAGAGCTTTACATAGCGTGTGAGGCAAGTGCTCTACCACTGTGCTCCCTACACTGTTTTGATACAGGGGCTTGCTGAATTCTGCAGGCTGGTCTTGAACTTTTGATTATCACTTCAGCCTCCTGAGTAGCTGAATTACAAGCCTATACCATCAGGTCCAACTTTTTCTTTCTATTTTTCATTTTAAATAAGGTTTTAGTATGTCATTCAGGCTTGCTTCATAATCTTGTGTGTATATATGTGTGTGCATGCCAGAGCCAGCACTGAATGCATTGATCAATTCTTCCCCATCCTTATTTATTTATTTATTTATTTATTTATTTATTTATTTATTTATTTTTGAGACAGGGTTTCTCTGTGTAGCTCTGGCTGTCCTGCAACTTGCTCTGTAGATCAGGTTGGCCTCGAACTCACAGAGATTCACCTGTTTCGGCTTCCAGAGTTCTGTGATTAAAGGTGTGTGCCACCACAGCCTGGTCTACTTTTTTTTTTTTTTTTTTTTCAACAGGGCAACAGCCTTCTTTGTGAACCTTACCACTTGGTGTTTAGCCTGGCTAACGAGCAGGCTCCAGAAATCTTTCTGTCTCTGTGCCTCATTTCTTTTAGGGGGAAAGGGTCTCACTCTGTAGCCCTGGGTAGAGCCTGGAGCTCACAGAGCCTCCTGCCTCTGCTTTCCAAGTGCTGGGATTAAAAGTGAGTACCACCATGCTGAGTTTAGAAGTGTCCTATATTCCAATTCTTACTTTGGAATATTTGCACATAGACAATGAACTATCTTGGGAATGACATTCAAGTCTACACTGATTTTCTTGAAAAATCAACAAACAAACCGAATCTATTGTTATCATCTCCATTATTATTATTTTGTGTACCTTCATTTTGACTATGAGCTCTCAATGAGGTCCATTTGTGGGGTCATGTTGGTGCTCAGAAAGTTCTGGAATTTGTCTCATTTCAGATTTGAAATTTTCTGGTTGGGATACACTGCTTGTGTTCCTTTTTCTACAGCCCCCATTAGAAAATGGACACAAACCAGGTAGGTATTTACTTTTAAGTTTTGATTTGGGGATGGGCTCTAGGTGAGGGGGACCCTGCAGGTGTTCATGGCAGAAAGGGAAGTGAACCTTGAAGAGGTGAGAATGGAACTGTGGTTCAGATCGACTTCATCAACCTGGATCAAACTTCAGGGGTCTGATCCCAGGTGGTTTGTTCCCAACAAATTTAAACACAGTATAATTTGGGGGGATAATGTTTCCTGGTATAACACAATTCCTAGTGCACAGGGAAGTATAATTATGTTGAAACTCCACTCAGGGTGCATGTTATTTCTTCCAAGAAGATAGGCTATCTGCAATAGCTTATGGGCCTAAAGAAGGGTCTGGCCAGGTCTCAGTCATAGAAATAGCATAAAGGACATTTGGGCTATTAGCCACCTTTGGTCCTGGTTGTAGGAGCTTGGGGAGCCCCTGGATGTAAGGATCATTTAGATTACTAGCTACCTTTGGTCCTGGTTATATATAGGAGCTATTGATATGGTCTGGTCCAACAGATAACACAGATTACCAGGCTATTAATCATTTCTAATTCCCAGCTTTCTGGATGGAAGGGCAGGGTTTTCTTTCCCATTGGAAAGATAATTTCAGTACTTAACATTCCAGGTTTCTCCTGAGATCTGTGGGTACAAGGACCTTCCTGTGTCTAGGTATGTTGCCCAATCTGTTCTTGAATTCATAGGTTCAAATATATCAGACCCCTGAATAGCTGGGACAATATGCCCAGCTGAGTAGTTCAAAA
Source organism: Sigmodon hispidus (assembly GCA_004025045.1). Classification (NCBI taxonomy): domain Eukaryota; kingdom Metazoa; phylum Chordata; class Mammalia; order Rodentia; family Cricetidae; genus Sigmodon; species Sigmodon hispidus. The sequence continues at coordinate 41,041 of PVIH01011394.1, forward strand.
CAACAGATAGTTATTCTATCACAGCTCTGGGATCTAGAGGTCAGACATGAACTTGATAGGATCTCCTTCCTCTAGGAGATCTGAGGCTTGAGATTCCGCTCTTTCCTGTTGCTAGCTTCTGGTCCACCAACTATCCCTGCATCCTTTGCATTGCAAGAGCATCTCTTCATTTCATTTCCATCATCATCTGGTGTGCTGTGCTGTGCATGCCTCTCCTGTCCTCATAGGCCATTAGTCACACTCCATTGTGACCTTATCTTCACTAATGAGATCTACAATGACCCCGTCTTCATAAGGCCATGTTCTGAGGTACTGGAGGTTAGGAGATTTTTTTTTCTTTTTCTTTTCTTTTCTTTTTTTCTTTATAGGCTGGTTTGAACCAACTAAGTAGCTGTCTTAGACTTTTATTACTGTGGAGAGACATCATGACCACAGTAACTATTATAGAGGAAAACTTTTATCTATCTATCTATCTGTCCATCTATCTATCTATCACCTATTTATTTTATTAATCTATTTATTTTTCTTTCTTTTTTTTTTTTTTTTAAAAAACTTTATTTATTTGCCTTGGTGTTTGCCTGGAACTGGAACTACAGACAGTTGTTAGCTGCCATATGGGTGCTGGGAATCGAACCCGGGTCGTCTGGAAGAGCAGAGGGAGCTCTTAACCGCTGAGCCATCTCTCCAGCCCCAATCTATTTATTTTTCATCTCAGCCACAGCCTCCCCACATCCACCCCTCTGAGTCCTTCCCCTCCCATCCCTCTTCTCCATTTCTACCTCCCTAATCCCCTTCCTTCTGTCTCCACCCAGTAAAGGGCAGGTCTCCCATATCCACAAACATGGTGTATCAAGTTGCAGTAAGACTAAGTACCACCCCATGTATTAAGGCTGCATAAAGCGACCAAGTATAAGGAGTGGGGTCCTAAAAGCAAGTAAAAGAGTCTGAGATAACCCCATTACTGCTGTTAGGAATTCCACAAGAGGACCAAGCTACATATCTGTAACAAATATGCCTAAGTCTGTCCCATGCAGCTCCCTAGTTGTTGGTTCAGTCTCTTAGAGCCCCTACAAGCCCAAGGGAGCCTGTGATCAGATTCGTGCCTGGCATAATTGTCATCAGAGAGGCGCCATCCAGCAACTGATGGAGGCAGATGCAGAGACCCACAGTCAGACATTAGGTGGTTTGGGAATCCAGAGTTAAAAAAGAAAGGAGTGTAGGACCCAGAGGGGTCAAGGACACTACAGGAAGGCTTGCACAATCAAAGGAAAACATTTAACTCAGGCTCGTTTACAGTTTAGCTCATTATCATGGTGGGAAACAAGGCAGACATAGTGCTGGAGAAGGAGCTGAGAGTCCAGCGTCTTGATCCACAGGCTGTAGAAGGAGAAACTGGGGCTGGAGAGATGGCTCAGCGGTTGGGAGCACCGTCTGCTCTTCCAGAGGACCCGGGTTTGATTCCCAGCACCCACATGGCAGCTAACAACTGTCTGTAGTTCCAGTTCCAGGCAAACACCAAGGCAAATAAATAAAGTTTTTTTTTTAAAAAAAAAAAAAAAAAGGAGAAACTGTCGAGCTAGCCAGACTTGAGCTTATAAAACCTCAGAGTCACAAGGACACACCTCCTCCAACAAGGCCACACCTCCTAATAGTGCTGTTGTACATGGGCTAAGCACTCAAACAGAAGAGTCTATAGGGACCTTACCTATTCAAACCACCACAGTAACCGAGGATGATCTTGACCTTTGAACTTCCTGCCTCCCCCTTTTATGTGCTGGGATTCCAAGCATGCATTGACATGCCTGGTTTTTGAGGAGCTGGGAACCAAACCCAGAGCTCCTGCAGCACAAGCAAGCACTCTGTCAGCTGAGCTATAATCCCAGCTCCAGGAATTAGAATTAACATATCTTTTAGGGGAACACAAACCCTAAGGCCCTAGAATGCGCTGTACTGCCTAAGCCCCCTTAGTGGTTGAATTTAATATTCATTCTCTAGACTTCCCCCACAGTTAATGTGTGTGTGTTTGCTAGAGGATGAGATGATCTCATCTTGTTTGTTTTCCCCTATGTCCTGTAAGGGTTTGTGGTGATGTCAAGTAGCTATGTAAGTAAACATTAGTGGGCCTGGAAGATACTGAGCCTGACTCCTTCCTCATACCCAACAGCTTGGCAAACCAAGGATTAACACTGGAGGATTCTATTGGCTGGACAGAGAAATGAAACCTTAGTCCTCTGGCCCTGGAAAATGGAACAACCCAAACTGTCTGGAAGATTATTAATAGACCTGGTTCTGGAAATTCTAGGCCTCATAAGGCCCCTGTCTAGCAGGAGGCTTTCTGACAAAGTTAGTTATGTGGGATGTTTTTCTGTATGCTGTGAATTACTATTGGATAATAAAGGAACAGTTTTGGCCTATGGCAAAACAGCTTATAGGCAGGCAGGAAATCCAAGCATAGAAAAAGGGGAAGGAGGGCAAAGTTGGAGAGCAAGAGAGCAAGATGTAATAGAACACAAGTAAAGCCACTAGCCATGTGGCAAGACATAGACTAACGGAAATAGTTGAGTTTTAAGAGCTAGCCGATAATGAGCCATAAACCAAACAGTTTGTAATTAATATAAGCCTTTGTGTGATTATTTGGGACTAAGTGGCTGTAGGTGTGCAGGCATGGATTTATCCTTACAAAGCATTGTTTCCAGAAAGAAGCATTTAGTGCCTGAGGGCAGGGCCCAGGTCTAGGAGTGCACCTGACAGCCAATAGATTCAAAAGTTAGTTTTGCACTAAAAGTGCAACCAGCAGATTCAGGGCTTGAGTTCACGCTGAAAAGTCCAGCCAATAGCTACTGTGCCCCATACCCTTTTACCCAGTTCTGAAATGCCAATCCATGCAACTCTCCACTTATATGGACTTTTCTTTAAAAACCTCCCTCACGTCAGGGCTCAGGGCCGGTAACCCTCCACTGTGTAGGAACAAGGGGTTTTGACCCGGGTTCATTTGAACCTGTCCATCACAATAAAACCCTCATGCATTTGCATCAAGTCTAGTTTCTTGGTGGTCTTTGGGGGGATCCCTCAACATGGGTACATTTGGTTTATTGGCTGTGGAACTCCCATGGCCCCCATGGACTCTGGACTGGAGGGTCTGCTGCTGGGTGGTGTTGGTAAGTAAGTGTTGCTGTATCGTTGAGTGGTGCTAAGTGGTGGCTGCTGACTAGTAAGTGTCGCAAATGGTGTCTGTCTGACCGATATTGCTGAGTGGTGTCTGGCATCTGCCACACCTTGTTCGTGTTTAGTATCGTGTCTGTTTGTCCTTGTTTACAATTGTTCCTGGGGTGCATCGTTTCTGACATGCACTCACATCAGTGGTCATGAACATACCTGGTTAAGAGCAGATGCGCTGGAGAACTGGAGTCAAGAAGGGCAGGGATGCAGGACGCAGTGAGCATCTTCTTGTATTTGGGTCAGGGCAGTACGTAGCCAGTGAGCACTTCCATTTATATCTGTGGCAGTGGAGGGATGCAGTGAGCATTCTGTTGAGATAAGCGGGGAGGGACCTCAAATCCGTAGTAGCAGGGATGCAACGAGCACCCCGTATTTGTGATTTGTGAGAATAGCAATCCTCAAATCTGTGTGGGGATAGAGTGCCCCATATTTGTAAGGAGCTCCATGGGATTTACTCTTAACTCATTGCCCAGATGTTAGTGCCTTCTGTCTTCTGGGGAGTCTGTTTCTCTGTATTTGTGTTGTTTATTTTAAAGAGTGCCGGGAGGCAGGCGATTTCTTCCTCTCTAGATTTATTCATAACTCATTAACAGGATGCTAATGACATGTTCATAATCTTTCAGTCACAGTTAAAGAGTCTAAACTTGCCACCCTTTGCAGGTCAGGATGGCCAGCACTCAGCGTGGGCTGGCCTCCAAAAGAAATCTTCAATTTGGTCTTCATAGGGGTGGTAGAGAAAATGGTCTTTGGACCATGAGTGGGGCACCCCAACCAAGTGCCTTACATATTGGTCTGGAGAAATTTAGTAGAGGACCCACCCTCCTGGATTAAACCATTCTTGCCTGACAGGTCAAGGTCTTGGCAGCTACAGCTACAGAGAGGTTCATCCTCCAAGACCTGTTGGCTCCTAAGCCAGAGATCCTTCAAGGATGAGGTTTGCCCCACCCCCCTCCTCATGCCCCCAATCCTAGTGCAGCTGTTCCCATGTGGGATGACTGTGCACAGCTTTTGCAGGTCCCCTTCACGGCAGAGGAGAGAGATCGGATGCAGACTGAGGCTTGAAAGCTGGTTCAGGGCACCACAGGAGAATCCACAGTCGACCAGGCTATCACAGATGTGTGGCCTTTCCCCTAATTTGCCCAATGTGGGATTGTAAATGGCTGAAGGTAAGGTGAGTCTCCCTGCCCAAGTCTGTCACCAGTCTCTGTTGGCGGGCCTCAACGTAGCCACAAGACAGCTTGTGAATTTGAGTAGAGTCTATTGCATAGGGCAGAGAGCTCATGAGGGTGCAGCATTTCTGGAACGCATACAGGAGGCCTCCAGGAGGTATATGTCCTACAATCCTGGGGCCCAGAAAATGCGGCTGTGATGACTTTGGCTTTCATTGAGAATGTTGGAAATTTAGTCAAGGTGGCTGAGGAAATATATGATGAAAAGGTCAGTGCAGAGGAAAAGAGAATTAAAAAAATGGCGTGGGAATCAGCACATCTCTAACCTGCCGTTGGCCACTACTGTGAAATAGGAGGAGAGCCTGGGGCAACTTAGACGTCTGGTGGCTGGAGAGGAAGATGAGAATGGGAGAGATGTCTGGATTAAAAAACTCCCCCACCAGGGGCTGGAGAGATGGCTCAGAGGTTAAGAGCACTGATTGTTCTTCTGAGGTCCTGAGTTCAATTCCCAGCAACCACACGGTGTCTCATAACCATCTATGATGACATCTGGTGCCCTCTTCTGTATATTGAATACATGATAAATAAATAAAATTTTTTTAAATACAAAAAAACCAAAAAACTCCCCCACCATTTTCTGTGAAGCTTTGCATGAGGACCTGGGTAAGTACAGGATACAGAACCCAGAAATGAGTCTGTTACAGTATCAATACGTCCTGTTGATTGCAGCCACAGACTGAGAAACCGGCCTGGCTGAGACTAAACAGCTCTGTGGACCCTGGGACCTAAGGTACCACACCTGAGCCAAGAAGGCACAAATCTGCAAGTGGCAGGTAACATACCTGGGGTACATCCTGAAGGAAGGGCAGCCATGACTTTCGGATGTAAAGAGACAGAACTTGGAATTCCCACACCTACTACCGCCAGATGGGTGAGGGAGTTTAGATGGCCACCTTGCCTATGCGCAATAGCAGCTTTGACCTTATTGGTAAAGGTTGCTGATGAGTTGACCCTGGGACAAATTCTTATCATAATCACCCCCACGCACTTGAAGGAATTCTCAAGTAGCCCCCTGATCCTGGAAAGTTCAGCCAATGGCTACTGTACCCCATACTCCTTTATCTAATCCAGAAATGGCAAGATGTGCAGCTCCCCGCATATGTGGGCTTTTCTTTAAACCCCCTCACCTCAGGTCTTGGGGCCAGTAGCCCCCTGCTGTGTTGGAACAAAGGGTTTCAACCTGGGTTTGTTCCAACTTGTCCCAAAGGGCTGGAGAGATGGCTCAGAGGTTGAGAACATTGTTCTTCCAGAGGTCCTGAGTTCAATTCCCAGCAACCACATAGTGGCTCATGACCATCTATGATGACATCTGGTGCCCTCTTCTGTATACTGTATAAACAAAATCTTAAAATAAAAGAATAAACTGACCTTCATGCATTTGCATCGAGTCCAGTTCTCTGGTGGTCTTTGGAGGTCTCTTGACATGGGTACAACAGGACTGCAGGTCTGGACCTCAGAGCTAGACGGGCCAGAAACTTCTGGCTATAGTTTAGCACATTTAGCAGTGAGCAGGAGATTCTGTCTCAAGGTAGAAGGAGAGGTGTTTTTTGATTTCTACTTATGTATGCATGTACCTGCATTAACAGGTAACACACACACACACAGAGGCACTTTTTTTTTTTTTTTTTTTTTTCTGAGACAGGGTTTGTCTATGTAGTCCTGGCTGTCCTATAGACCAGGCTGGTTTCTAACTCACAGAGATCTGCTTGTCTGTGCCCTCCTGAGTGCTGGGATTAAAGCTACCACTACTGTCCAGGTACTTTTTTTTGGTCACTCTAAAGAGGGCTATCAGACACCCCTTAGGAAAAATTACCTGTTCTAGAGACTTCAGAAACAGCATAAGGCCTGCCTAAAAAATAGACAGGAGAGTGGTCTTTGGGGGCCTTGTTTACTTCCAGGGCTTAGGAGTGTGCTCTGCTCCATTAGACAATACAGACATCACTAAGCAATGTGTCTTGTCTCTTTTCACAGAAATCTCAAGAACAGAGAAGCAGAGGGGGCTCTAAACCAAGTGTGTGTGTGTGTATGTGTGCAACCCTCAAGGAAGAGGTTGTAGGACAAGTTTATTGCTTACTCTGGTAGGGAGGAGCCTAGTGAATCTGGTCAGTTTCAGGGACTTCCTGAAGCTATTTTGAGTTATTTACCTTCCTGCTTAAGGAGGTTACTGAAGCTATTTTGAATTGTTTATTGCTTAAGGAGATTCCTGCAGGATGGAGTGTTTTCAGAAACAGTTACACAACAGGTCTATGAAGTGGGTACATTTTAGAAGTTGTAGTCATGAAGGCTAGTTTGGGCACTGTGAGTAAACTGTGATATAGAAAGGTTGGAATGTTGCAGGTCCAGAGCCAGATTATTTTGAGATTTTATTTTTTTGGCCTTTAACAACTGCTCCTTGTCTTGCTCTCTACCTGACCTAACATCTTTGTAACCATTCCATAAGTCATTTAAAATGCATGAATAGATCCCCTAGTTTCCAACCAGCCAAAGGGCTAATTGCCCTCAAACTAGCATCTGAGGCCTATAGCTGAGATTTCCCCCACTACTTTGCTGTATCCTGTTTATCTGAAATCCTCACCAATATACTTCAGAACTGCTTTGCTTTATGACTTTCTTTGTTCTGTTGCTATAAAACCTTTATCAAGAAGCTGAAGAGATGGCTTAACAATTGTGAGTATTTACTGCCCATATAGAGGACTAGGGCTCACAGTTTTCAGTAACTTTAATTCCAGGGGATATCTGGCACTCCCCCAACCCTGCCTCTTAGGGCACCAAACACCCATGTGGTACAGATACACACACAGGCAAACACGCATACATCTTGAAAACAAAACAAAAACGATGGACCACAACCCCGCCAAACTGTTAATGTTGGAATATAAAATAATCTACATTTGTGTTCTAGGGCTGGCTCCAAGATAAACCATCTCTGCTCTCCTTTGAGGTGAGAGTTGGTTTTTGCGTCCCGGCAGCAGCGCTGCACTCAACAATACGATGATCCTGCGAAGCAGGTATTTATAGATTTTAATTACATGTTTTCTGGGCTTTGGAGAGATGAAGTTCAATGCGGCCTCAATTAGCGTTTCTACACGTTTTTCAACGTTTCCCGATATGCTGAATTCAGCCCCATCAGGAGAAAACTCAGGAGGAAGCAGCATTCTTAAGAGGTAGGTGCTGGCGCCCGCCCCCAGCGCTCAGGCTCTGGCTGATTCTACACAAAGCGGTTCCTCCCTAGGTTTCCGAGCGCGCAGGAGGAGCTGTGCGCTGATTGGTTCGCGTGGCTGGAGCTCCGGTCCCGCCCCGCCCTAGCTATCATTCTGGCACCGCTATTGGCCTAGAGGCCGTGCGCGCAGAGCCGGCTGCCCCTTAGGCTCCGCCCCCCGAGCTCCGCCCCTTGAGCTCAGAACTTGCACCCGGTGCCGGTGGCCGCCGAGGGAGCGTGACTGCTGGGCGCAGGGCTCTAGGACGCATTGTCGCTGTAAGTGCTGCCTCCAGCGGCCCACAGACTTCGCGCCGCGCAAGTAACGGTGGCCAGAGGCCGAGCGTGGCAAGGGCTGGGGAAGAAGGGAAAGCAGGGTCCCAGGCTTGGCCGTGTCCTTTCCCCTCCCCCAGGATACCTGGTAGCACTGAGCCGCGGCTCGGGCCGTGTCCCGGGTCGTGGATTCGCCTCCACGAGATCGCTCGGGGGAGTGGGAGACTCGTGGTTAGCGCTCCCGGATAGCCCGACTTCCGTTTCCCCAGGGAGACGCCCGTGCCCACAGGGAGAGGCAGCTGCGCATGTCGCCCGCTCCGGGAGTGTACCTTTCCGCCCCTGGCAGCGTGGGACGCCCCCCGGCCTCTGTGACCACCAGCGTCCCCTGCTCTGTTTGCTTTATTTGTCCCAATTTCCACCTGCCAGGCCAGCGCGGGGCTGAAGATGAGCAGCCACTGGCAGCGGGCATGAGGTCCGGGGTAATTCTGTCTTTGGCCACTAAGTACGTACAGTCATGGGCATGTACAGGCTGAGAATCTTCACGCGCGGCTCTCGAAACCCCAAGACTCAGAAACTAGGCGCCGACACGTCCGGCTCACTTCCCAGCGGGCTCTTTCCCCTGGGTGGGAAAGTGGGTCAGCTCTGTTCTAGTCTCGAGTGGACCTTTGGGACTGCTGGAGTGCAAACCTGCACTGTGCCCCTCACCTCCCCACATCAGCTCTTGGCCTTGGCAGGGTCCAGAGGCCTGGCTGGAGCCAGCGGTGGGGCCGCTTGTGCGAATGGCTCCAGAGGCTCCGGTTGCTTCTCAGCGGCTGCCAGGCTCTAAAGTTCCCAGTTGACCACAACAGTAACCAAATATAGGACCATCTGGTGCGGCCGGAGTGTCACAGTGGTTTCTTTGCAGAGATCTCAGGGCTGCGGATAGGTGGTAAAGTTCTAGCTTTTAAGGGTAGGGTCAAAGCTACAAGGATTCCAGCCCCCAGTTTGGAATCTAGTTGAGACGGTTTCTGATCTGGCAGAGAAATCGTACAACGCTCATAATCATAGCTCCATAAAAGCAGAATAGTAACCCACCTCTATATAATACATTATGTGGAAACTTCTGGTCTCTCCTTATTTGCTCACCCATTGATTGGTCATGCCTCTATGTGGGAAGCCCCTTAATGGTTTGCAAAGCTCTTCCTCAGAAGTGACTTATCATCAATTAGTTGTCATGAACAGCTCCATTGAGGAAGATGATGTTTCCATCTTACAACTGGGGCTGCCCCACAGCATTGAGACCTTTTCAGCATTCTGCTCGAATTACCTGTGCCCCTCAGAGGACTGAATTCTAGGAAGGTCTCCAGAGATCTGAAACAGACTGCAGACTTTTTCCTCTCTGGCATGTCCTTGTCTACCGGTTCCTGGCACCCTATGGTTTCTCCCTGTGGGGTCATGCCACAGGGTCCCATGGCCCTCACCCCAGGCTGTAACTGTACTGGCCTGTAAGTGGCTCCTTCTGGCTGCAAGTGGGAAGCTTGTTCCATCAGGCATGTCCAGTCTGTGGCCTGTGGGCCCAGATCTTTGAGATGACAATGCCATGTCACAAATGTGGTGTTAAAAGGTGGAGACACCTCTAGTCTCTTTATTTTTATTTTTTTAATATTTATTTTTTATTTTATGTGAACTGATGTTTTGCCTGCATGGATAACTGTGTAATTCCAGATCTTGGAATTACAGACAGTTCTGAGCTGCCATGTGGTTGCTGGGAGTCGAACTCAGGTCCTCTAGAAGAACAGTCAGTGCTGTTAACCGCTGAGCCATCTCTCCAGCCCTTTGTCTCTTTATTATCCAGGGTGGATTTTGAAGAGGGTGATCAGAAGATTTGAAATGTAAACACGTCCTAGGACTGTATTACAAACTTGGGGAAGGGTCAGGGAAGGGGTGGGTCAGCACGTGGGAAGGGTTTATTCTGTCTGTCCACGCACTGTGGGTTTTGGAGTGGTAATTTCCTCCTCCTCTTCTCTCCTCTGGTTTTCTTTTCATTCTATCCCTCTGTTCCTCCCTCTTTCCCCCCTCCCCCTTCTTCATTTGAGCTGGGGCTTGCTCTGTAGCCCAGGCTGCCCTGGGATTCACAATCCTCCTTCTTCAGTTTTCCTTGTGCTGGGATTATAGATATTTGTCATCATGTCCATTCTTTTTGAAAGTTTCTGAGGACCCCCCCCCCCATCCCATGGGCGGTATTGGTTGTACCGAAGCAGTCCAGGCCACTGTGGGCTGATAGCTTCTGTTTTTTCCCTGACTCCCTGCTACCACCGCCCCTGTTCAAAGGGTTGACCAGATCTCTGCCTCTGGAAGCCTAGAACCTGCAGGGCTGGTCTGCAGGGCCTGTGGTTTGTGCTGGTTCCAGAGGGATGCCTAGTGCCGTGATTGTTCAAATAGTGCTGATGTACAGGTTGTGAATGGACTCAAAATTGTTTGTATAGAATGTGGAGGGTGCAGCTCACAGCCCTGACTCTTGTTTGCCTTGGACAGTTGTCTGTTTCAATATTTAAAACTGTTGAAAAGCAAAAACCAAAACCCAAACCAGCTATGTGTCCCATTCCATCTCTCCCACACCCCAGCAGTACTGGAATTAAACCCAGGGCCACAAGAAGGATCTGAGTTGCCCCTGAACTCCTCGGCAGTCCAGGTGGGTCTCGAATTTATGACTCTCCCGCTTCAGCCTCCTGAGTAGCTGGTATTACAGACCTGTGCCAGCAGACCCAGCAAAGACAACTGTGTTTCGCACCCTCCTCCCCAGCCTTTCTCTTTGAGCTTCTATTAGATGCTAAATAAGTCCGTTTGGTCCAGCGTTTAGGGCAAAGGAACCACTGAGTATCGTGGGATGGTGTTCTCAGTGCCTCTTGGCAGGACCAGAAGCCCACTCCAGCCCCCTCAGCTTTGGAGCCCTGATACCCTATCTTGGCCCCTGTATAGAATGACCCACCATCTCTCCATCACATAGTCCTGCCTTCTTTCTCATTCTCCTTGGGAAAGGTGCCCAGCTGGATTGGAGCAGTTCTCTCTTGTGGGGAGAAGAAGCTTTAGGTGACCTGTGGGTGGGTGGCTGCTTGGCCTGCAGTGACCATGCTGAGTGGAGGTGATGGATGTCTTAGGTGATGATTTTAGATTTTCTTTGGGTAGCCTAGAGTGTATACTGCACCCACAGCATCCTTGAAATAAGGGGTCCTTCTTCCTAGTAAGTTGGTTTGACACCCAGGCTTTATATGTTGTTCCTGTTCATGCTTTCATGTCCGCTCTGACCCACACTGTGGGGTGTCTTGAGTTTCTACTGGTGATCTTCCAAGGGACTTCTTTCAGTAGCACACAGCAACATCTCCACTTGGTGACAGCTGGTAAAATTGTAGGCATAGTGGCTAATTGACAGTCTGGTCTAATCTTCTGGGTAGCACAGGTTCTGGGCATCTTGGCAGTTTCTCTTTCCATCTTTTTGTTTTGAGTCCAGAATTGTCTCAGTGTTGTTCTTTAGAAATTTCATTTTCAAAAGAACCACAAGGGCTGGAAAGATGGCTCAGTGGTTAAGAGCACTTAACCTTCTTCCAGAGGACCTGAGTTCAATTCCCAGCAACCACATGGTGGCTCACAACCATGTGTAATGAGATCTGGCATCCCCTTCTGGCCTGCAAACATAACACTGTATACATAATAAATAAATCTTGGAAAAAAAAAAACACAAGTCAGAGCTAAAGCTTGCCATTTTTTCTTTTGTTATTATGCCCTATATACTTAACATAAATATTTATGATTATTGATCATGAGCAATGGAGGAGGAAAGAGAGAAGATGGTGTGCAGGAAGAGAGTTAGGAGACTTGGGGTCTCTGTTTCCTTCTAGCTGGTTGGCCTCCCTTCCTTGATCCTCAGTTTCCCTGTTTGTGAAGGAGGTAGGATAAAGGACCACTGAGAGGGCTCAGTGGGAAAAGCACTTGCTGCCACACACGGTGATCTAAGTTTGATCCAAGAACCTACAGTGGAGAGAACACACTCTTGATAGGTGTGCTCTTACATCCTTACCTCCAAATGTGCCCCATAGCACACTCGTGCCTGCATTTATACACACACACAAGCACACACATTCACACACAAGAAGTAAAAGGGCTGGAGAGATAGCTCAGTGCTTACGAGCACTGGCTGCTCTCCCAGAGGACCCAGGTTCAATTCCCAGCACCCACATGGCAGCTAACAACTCTCTGTAACTACCCTTCTAGGGGATCCAACACCCTCATGCAGACATGAATTCACATGAAAACACCGCTGTACATAAAATAAAATTAAATAAGTAAAAATTTAAAAATAAGGACAAGTTCATCACTTCAATTTTAGCAACACTATTTCAGGCGTAGGGGTTTGAAGTAAGAGGCTACATATTGAAAGTGATGGGGTCCTATTTGTCACAGGACCTGTCCCCAGCTGTCACTCACTGGTCCATGCTATGCAGGCTCTTAGCATCCTTTGCAACTTGGATTCTCTGTCTCGGGCATGTTGGAAGAGTGGTTTGACTCGCATTCATATTTGAAACCCAAGTGGTGTGTGTGAACCATCACCACTGGAAGTACTTACCGAGCATCTATATTTGCAAGAAGACAAAGAAGCATAGGGTCCATGTGCTCACAGGCCAGTGGGGGAGGGGAAGGGTAGGGAGCACTGTGGGAAGAGGGATTTTTTAAAATCTTCTGTGTTTTTTGAGATAGGATCTCTTTATTATATAGCTTTGGCTCTGCTGGAACTCACTTTGTAGAGAAGACCAGGTATGCCCCCAACACCCCAGTGCTAGGATTAAAGGCGATGCCACCACGCCTAGCTAGAGAGACAAATTTTGATGCTCACAAACAACCCCAGTGACTTGTGCTTAGTCATCTAAGTACCACTGAAGTTTAGAGGGAGGAGAGACTGCCGAGGCTGGGACACTCAGGGGACACTTTCTGGGAGTGAAGCCACGGGAACTGGACCCATTCCTCAGGGATGAGTCCTGTGGGTCAGCGCTGGTGTCACACCTGCACGTGTCCTTGTGCATCACCAGTGGCTATGCTTCAGTGTTTACGAACCCTCACCTTGTGTTTCGAAGATCATGTGCACTCATCAAGGGAGGTGTTACTAGGCTCAGGGCTCAGTGTGGCTGAGACCTCCTCCCACACTTCCCAGTCACTCAGTGGTCGAGTTAGACTTGGGGCCTTCCCCATAATCAGTGTGTTCTGGCTTTCCTGTGTCAGCCTCTTGGTGGGACACACGCCGTCCATCTCCTGGGTGAGGGATGGGCTTGGCCAGCTCTGAACACTGTCTCCATCTATCTTCTTTGTACCCTTCCAGCTCTCTGGCCCCTGACTGGGGTGGGTTTGCTAGAGTGACTGCTGAATTCATGTTTGGGGACAGGCAAGGAGAGACTAAGAGGGCCTTTGACATTGCCTCTAAGTCCTTCCTCCTTGTGGTGATGTAGGTGACTTCTGTGACCTGATTATGGTCCACTCACCTTGTGCTTGTCCCCAGTACCTAGTTGCTGGGCTTTGGTTTTTTTCTTTCTGTAACAACAGGGTTTTGGAGACATCAGATAACTTTTTTTTTATTTCCTTATTTATTTATTTATTTATTTATTTATTTATTTATTTATTACTTGAGACATATAGCCCATGCTGGCTTTTCACTTGGGTAACCAAATATGACCTTGAAATTTTAATCCAAACTCTAGTGCTGGAAATATGGGTGTGCCCCATCATGCCTGGTTTATGGGGTGCTGGAGATCGAACCCAGGGCTTTTTGTGGCTGCTAGGTAAGCATTTTACCAGATAAGGCACACTCCTAGCCTACTTTTCTAATGCCTTACCATTAGCTTTCCTTCTCCATCTTTTTTTTTTTTTTTAAACTTTATTTATTTATTTATTTGCCTTAGTGTTTGCCTGGAACTGGAACTACAGACAGTTGTTAGCTGCCATGTGGGTGCTGGGAATCGAACCCGGGTCCTCTGGAAGAGCAGACGGCGCTCTTAACCGCTGAGCCATCTCTCCAGCCCCTCCTTCTCCATCTTTATCTTATGTATATGGTGTTTCTCCGGTATGCATGTGTGTGCACCACATACATATCTGGTGACTGGTGCTTTTGGAAGCCAAAGAGTTGGGTTGTGAGCCATCACGCAGGTGCTGACACTTGGACCAGGTCCTGTTGGGGAGCATCCAGTGCTTTTAACCACTGAACCATCTCTCCAGCTCCTAGTGATTTAACTTCCCTTGTCATTTCCAGGCTTTCTCTTTCCTTAAGGATAAACTCTGTAGCAAGCTGAGAATGAGGCCTGAATGCTTACACTGTAACTTTCCTTTACTCTGCATACGATCAGGGGATTCCCAGAGACCACCCACCTACAGACTCCAAGGTCCATTTGCTACACTTCATTTCCTGCCTTGGAGTAGGAGCCTGGTGGATGGGGCTGTGAGCAGGGCAGCTGGCCTAGTTGTGTGGGTTGAGGCCTGGCCAGGAGGCTGGAGAACAGATAGGTGTCTTTCCCCAGCAGTTAGCTGGACCTGGCCTCTTCCCCAGCACTGACTGTGATCTACCTCTTGAGTCACAGGCTGTCTTGAGTCCTCATACCTGTCTGGCCACTGGTTCAAGCTCTGTACATGGTGAGATCATAGTGTGGATCCTCCCAGGAAAGTGATAAAACCCAGCTGCTCTCACCCTCTGGGCGGCAGATCAGAGCAGCCCCTGCAAAGGCTGAGCTGGATGTGGCCTGGGTTGTGGAGTGGGTGAGTGGCTTGGGGACTTCCCTGTAGCTTCTTAATGGCCTGGGTCCCTAGGGAGGAGAGTACCAGTCACAGGAAGCTGGCTGGCATGTGGCTGCTTCATGGTTCTGTGTCTTTCTCAGGCACAGACCCCTTTGTGAGCAGCAGACCAGCCTGGAGGCTGGGAGCTGGACACCCACGTCTGCATGCTGAGGAAGATGGGTGAGGCCGTGGCCAGAGTTGCACGGAAGGTCAACGAGACGGTGGAAAGCAGCTCAGACACCTTGGGTAAGTGAAGCCTGTCCCTTCCACCCTGTGACTTGCTTGTGAACTCAGAGATGGCACATAAAGAGGTGAAGGGTTCATCGGTGTGTGACCAGGAGAACAAGCGTTTCATGGAACTTGTAGTATAGTTGTGGCTAGTGAATGTCTCGCCATAGGCTTTGTTCTTATTTTGGGTCCTGGCCAAAGAAACTGAAAGAGTCCTGAGCTGTGGATCCTGACTGCTTGGACTTCAGTGAGCTTAGTGTATATATGTGTGCTCCTTCAAACTGCCTTAAACTGGCCATGCTTGAGTCACTCCACGTACAGACCCCATGCTGGGTGCCTCTTGGGTGTTACCTGGTTGAGCTGTCATGGTCTCCCTGTGGTGAACAATAATTGTCAGTCATGGCTAACCTGTGTGAGCTTTAGGGTTTACCCAGATGGTGACACCTTCACGCTCTACTGTTGTGACTTTTTTTTTTTTTAATTTGAACTGATAATAAGCATTTTAGCCTTTTATTTACCCTGAGACTTCAAGCTTTTAAGCAAGCCATTGGTCTGGTGGAGATGTGAATGACAGGAGGAGCCAGGGAGACCAAACAGTTATGAGCAGTGAGCATGAATGATTCATATGTTCTGTACACACTAGTGTGTGTAACTCCCCAGAGTATCAGTGCCACTGAAGGGACATAGGCGTGATGGCACATTGTAGGAACCCAGAGAGCCCTGTCAAGGATCGTGCATATGGTGGGCTTTGTGGAGAGAAATTTTCCAGGCATGTGGGGGTTTGTGTGCACGTGTGTGTGTGTGTGTGTGTGTGTGCATGAGTCTGTGTAACAAGGAAGCCTTTGGTGGTGGTTATTGTCTAGAGGCCCGTCTGTGAGCTCTCCATCAGGTGTGTCTGGGATACAGGTTTCAGATCAGAAGGTGGCAACCGGAGACTAGAGAGACAGTCAGCCTTCAGATACGCACGCCTTGGTCGCTGCCTCTTCCAGGAAGCCCTCAGTATTATCCCATCCGCCTTTCCTCCCTCCCTCCTCCTCTGTAGTAACCCATTTGGCATTCCCAGAGGGCAGAAACACTGTTTTGTTTTGTTTTTTCCACTCTGTATCTCTGGCTGAAGTGGCTTGCTATGCCTTGAAGACATAGTGACCCGCCTGTCTCTGCCCCCTTTAGTGTTGGTATTAAAGGCATGTGCCACCATGCACAGTTGACCCTGCAGTCTCTGTACCCTCTCTGTGAACCTAGTATGGCAGTTGGCACTATGCTGGCATGTGGAGGGTTTGCTAAGCTGAGCCAGTGAGAGGTTGTCAGGAAATGGGAAGGTTTCTCTTGGTTTGGTGGGGAGCCTTAGGGTAACTGGAATCTTACCCCGGCACACACGATTCTCTGTCAGGCTTGGGTCCTGGATATGAATCCTGACTCTGCCTTGTATAATTTGCTGTCTTAGCAGGTCATCTACCCTGTCCGAGCCTTGATTTCCTCATCTATAAAGTGGGGATGATAATTGTCTTCCTCTCAGAGTGGTTAAGGGCAATTACATCTGTCACTTGCTTGGCATGCAGCTCAATAATTGGCGGCTATTATTTTTATTTTTTCTCATATCCAAAGATGGTGGAGGTGTGGAGGCTAAGTCCTCATTGGCACAAACCCACCCTCACAGATGCCAATCAACGGGGTCATATGGTGCCACCTCGCATTTCCTCTGAGTGACAATTCAGTACAATGACTATAAGGTGGCGGGGGTCAAGGGACCTAGGCAGTATCTTCCCATCCAGATTCTGTTATCACACTGGGTAGTGGCTGTGCTCAGGAGGGAGAACCAGAGAGAGAGAATTGAAATCAGAGCCCAGCAGCTTCCTGGTGGAAGAGACAGCTGTGAGGAGGCAGGAGGAAGGTGGGAGAGGTCTTTGTGGGCTGGAGAGATGGCTCAGCAGTTAAAGGCTAGGCTCACAACCAAAAATATAGGAGAGGTCTTTGTTCACTTTGTTTTTGCTCCAGGTGTTGTTAAGGGGTGATGTCCCCAACTATGTGGACTCTAGACCTCCAAAAACTAAAGCTTGCAAATGCATGTGTCCCAGTGGTCAGGTTCAGATGTCAGCAAGCGAGAGTGGGGTCTGTCTGGGTGATATATTTTAGTGATGTGTTATGGTGATGTGATGTGTTATGGTATGGTTAGGGTAGAACATGGCATACCAGCTTCTGCACCAACCAGGGTCCATGCTGTCTGAGGGCAGGCCTCCTCCAGCCTCCTTGCCAGACCACCACAGTGCCTGGGATTAGAGCCTCATCAAGGATACCACAGCCAAGAGCCTCACTGTACCACACAGCTTTGGGGTAAGGTGGTAGCTGGGGATTGCCGAGATCCTGCAGCAGAGTTCCAGTCAGTGTGGGAGAGCTTACAGCCATAGAGTCCTGCCGAAGCTGGAGACTTTCCTGTGGTGGGGTTTGGGTCTTTAAGGTCAAGGTTGAATTGTACAGGCCTTCTTACCCATTTAGTGACCATAAAAGCAAAAGTGAGACCTGGCCACTCTGAGCTCCCCATAAGTCTGCCTTTTGGAAGGTGAACTGACCAGACCAGGCTCAAGCAGTTTGAAGGAGCTGGGCTTTAAGAAGTCTACATACTGAGCACTTACTGTGTGTCAGCTGTCTGAAAAAAACAAAACCAAGGCCTAGGTTAGATGGCCCGTGTGTAAAGATGCTCACCACCAACTCCAAGGACCCAAGTTCAATTCCCAGGATTGAAAGAACCAACTCCTACAGGTTGTCCGTAGACCCCTATGTGGGTCTTGGGATGGTTGGGTATACACACAAACAAGCTTGTGATTTCAAAATCTTTGAGAAATTTTTTTATTTTTAGTGTAGAGCTAAAGAAAGACAAGACAGATTAAAAATTACTGCTTTTGCCCTAGCTTACTCTTTTCCTGAAGATAACGTATATCAAAACCGTGCCTTCTTGCAGGGACATGGTCTTAGCTTGGTACCTTGACAGGCCCAGAGCAACCCTGCTCCTATCTAGGGGAGATGGGATATCAGTTCTGGCACCGTGTGAGCGCTTTGCCAGTTCTGACTCACTTAATTGTTGTGAGAACTTAATGGTGTTGATTCCTTGTTGTAAAGATGACGAAACAGACATGGGTTTTGTTTTTGTTTTTGTTTGTTTTTTGGTTTTTATTTTGAGACAGAGTTTCTGTCTGTCCTGGAACTTGCTCTTTAGACCAGGCTGATCTCAAACTTAGAGATCCACCACCCTCTGCCTCCCGAGTGCCGGAACTAAAGGCATGCTCCATCACTGTCCGGCTAGACATGAGTATTTTTAATGTGTTGTTTCTAGTATACTGCTGCATAAACTTGTGCCTTCTCTAAGGTTGCTTTTTGTTTTTAATTTTGTGACAAGGTGTCACTGTGTAGCCTTAACTTACTAGACTTATATAGACTAGGCTGGCTTTGACCTCACTCTATAACCCAAGATGGCTTTGAACTTATGCTGACCCTCCTACATGTGGGTCTGGGAGTAATACAAGCGTGTATCACCCATCACATCATGAGCTGGAATGAGACTGAGTGTGCAGGTGACTTGCTGGTGACCCAGATGAGTAGAGGTGAAACCATAGCTTATTCAGCTTTGTGTGGTTCAGACCCTGATGGGACAAACACCCTGATGCACCCATGGGTGGTGCAGGACGTGAAGAGATGGGCTGAGAACCAAGCAACTGGAAGCTACCATACTGTAGACAGTCTGTTCTTACATCTCAGAAACACTGCTGTGAGCCTGCCTGTTCCTTTCCTCTTTATTCTTTTTGAGACAGGGTCTCACTATGTAGTCCTGACTGGCTTGGAACTTGTTCCATAGAACAAACAGGCTGACCTTCAACTCACAGATCTTTTGCCTCCTGCCTCTGCCTCCCAAAGTGCACCACCATACTTGGTTTGTATTTTTAATTGTGTGTTCTTATGTGCACATGAATGCAGATGCCCTCAAAAGCCAGAAGAGAGCATTGGATCCTCTGGAGCTGGAATTACAGATGGCTATCCTCTGAGAGAGCAGCAAGTACTCTGAGCCACTGAGCTGTCCCTCCAGCCCCTATCACTAGCTCTTTTCATTTTTGTTTTGAGATAGTCTCATCAAGTTCTCTAGCCTGGTCCTGAACTTGGAACCCATCTGCTTCAGTCTCCCACAAGGCTAGGATTCCAGATAGGCAAACCCTCGCCCAGCTGAGCTTGTCTGCATTCCCCAGTAAAGCCTGTGTGACTCTGGTTCTGGCTCATGAGAATGCCTACCTACCTTCTCCCTACCCAGAGGAGGGATATATGTGTATCTTACCTGATTACCTGTTCCCGGGCTGGAGGACACATGGATGATTTCTAGGTTTCCCATGCTGTTATTGAGCCCATCAACTCTGTCATGGAGATTTTTGGGTGAGTTAGTGCCAGGAACAGTGGCTGGGCTGTGTGTGGTGAGTATGGTTGGACTGTGAGCCAGCCCCTCTCATGCCCAGAGCTCTGGTTTATACCCAAATTTTCCAGCACTCGGTATGGTTTTCTGTTTAGTAGGGTCTTTTAGGGGGAGGCAGCATCTATTTTTGCTTTATTTACAGTTCTTTGATGACAAGTGATGTTGAAAAATCTTTTCATGTGCCTCTTTGCCAGATCTGTATGTCTTTGATGCAATCTGTGTTCCAGCCTTTTAATGTCAGTTTTAAATAAATGAGTTTTCTCGTTAAGTTTTGAAAATCCATATGTGTGTGTGTGTATATACAGATTTTTTTTCTTTATGGTAGTTTCTGGCTATTCTGGAACTCAAAGAGAGATCTGTTTGCTTCTGCCTTCTGAGCACTAGGATTAAAGGCATGTGCCACCCTGCCTGGATCTCTAAATATGTATTTTTAAAATGGTACATTTATTACTTATTTATGTATTGGGTGGGGCACACACATACCGATAGCATGTAGAGAGGTCAGAGAACATTCGGGAGTTGGTCTCTTCTCCCACCATGTGGGTCCTGGGGTTGGGATTCAGTTCATCAGGTTTGGTGGTGGGTGCCTTTCCCTGCTGAGCCAGATTTCGGGTGCCCAGCTCTTTATGTATTCTGGATCCAAGTCCTGTTTCACTTTTTTTTTAAGTTTGTGTCAAGGTCTCGCTATGTAGTCCACGCTGGACTCCAGTGCCGTCTCCTGCCTCAGCTCCCTAAGTGCTGGAATTCTACATGTTCTCCATCATACCTGGGCAGATGTGTCTTTCTAACTCAGTTTCCAGGCTCTGCCTTGTCTTTCTTCTTCTTCTTCTTCTTTTTTTTTTTTTTAAGATTTATTTATTATGTATACAGTGTACAGAAGAAGGCACCAGATCTCATCATAGATGGTTGTGAGCCATCATGTGGTTGCTGAGAATTGAACTCAGGACCTCCAGAAGAACAGTCGGTGCTCTTAACCTCTGAGCCATCTCTCCAGCCCCGTCTTTCAGCCTTCTAACAGTGTCTTTTTGAGAAACAGATTTTTTAAAATCTTGACAAAGTCCAGTTTATCATGTTTTTCTTCTCGACAGTACTTCTGGTAATGCATCTAAGAAAGCTTTGCCAAACTCAAGCCTGTGTGTCCTCTTGGAACTGTCTGGAAGCTGGGCAAATGTATGAGTTCATGGGCTCCATGTCTGTGAAAGTGCCAGGTTCTCCCAGGCAGCGCTTGAATGGGAGGCTTGTGTGAATCACTTGAATTTCTAAGGTCTGGGCTGCTGGTGCATTGCCTGGCAGGCCTCTGCATATGTATGAGTGGCCAAAGCAAGACTGAGCATGATTTGGGAGAGGCCATATTTAAGGATGAGAGCCAGGAAGAGAAGGGATGTAATAGTCTCTCCTTCCCTCTTCCAAGGCTCACCAGCAGATGGCACTCTGTCACCAGCTGTCCTGGCTGTTGCAGGGTGTCAGTCCCACCACCTCCTGACAAAAAGTCCTCTCCCTAGCAATCTCACTTTCTGTGATGTATAATTGTCTGACCCTGTAGGGACCACATACTCTAGAACACCCCATTCCCTTCCTTCCTCCTTCCCTCCCTCCCTCTTTTTTTTGTTTTGAGGTGGGGACTCAGTGTGTAACTCTGGCTGGCCTGAAACTCCCTATGTAGATCAGACTGGACTCAAACTCAAAGAGATTTTTCTGCCTCTGACTCCCAAGTGCTGAGATTAAAGATGAGTGCCACCCAGTCCAGCAGAAACCCCTTTCTTATTTTATTTTACATTTATTTTTATTTTATGTGCATTGGTATTTTGTCTGCATGTATGTCTGTATGAGGATGTCAGATCTTGGAGTTAGAGTTGTGAGCTGCCATGTAGGTGCTGGGAATTGAACTCGGATCTTCTGCAAGAATAGTCAGTGCTCTTAACTGCTGAGCCATTTCTCCAGTCTGAAACCTCTTTCTTTTATGACAGTATTTATCATGCACTTACTCTATGAGTCTTACTGAATCTGAAATCTCTACTGGCTCTTTCCCAACAAATATACCCTGAGCACATGACTGTATGCTCAGAAGAAACAGCTGCTCCAGGGGTGTCAGTGTGGAAACTGAGGCAGGTCTTCCTCCATATTTCCCCCTTCCTCTCTGTACACTACACATACATATTTAGTTACGGTAAGGGAAGCAGCCAGGGCTATAGCAGGAATGACTTCTGTCCTGGCTGGTGGTAGCCTGGCCTTAGTTGAAGGTTGTTAACCTACAGTTCCTGGAGCAACCTATGAGTCTAGGGGTTGTTTCACTGTAGTGTTTCAAGTCTGGAGAGTCCCCAGGGTCTGCCAGGTTAAGCTCTTTTGGAGGGCACCAGGATAGGGATAGTCTTCCGAGGCATCCCTCAGATTCCCATCTCTGTTTACTGAGATAGCCAAAGCCTTTGTCCTGTTTTCCTGGCTCCTGCCTCTGATGGGACAACAGGCTAGATGCTGACCGTCTGTCCACTGCAGGTGCTCCAGCTTCTCTCCCCAGAGACCCTGAGTTCCTGTGTGATGAGAGAGCTCCCTTTCGGTTCTGCCTCTGCATGATGCGATATGGAGGGGGTGTGAGATGCTTTCCATCTAAACTGCCATTTCTAGATCGTCTCTCCAGATGGCAGGGTTTGCAACCAAGCCTGAGCTTTTCCCAAAGCCTAGAGAGAGATTTTCCCCTGCTGGAGCTTAGGACCTCTTGAGAGGAAAGCTTTGTATCCTGGAGTGGGTGCTCTGAGTCTCACACTGGTGACATCTGAGCTGACCATTTCTCTGGAGTGTGGCTGCCCTGTGCACATAGTGTTCAGTACCCTCCCTAGCCAGAGATGCTAATGCCCCAGTCCATTCAGGCTCCTGTGATAGAACATCACAGTCCAGGTGGTTTAAAAGCAGCAGAAATATGGTCCAGGGGGAGGGCTCAGTGGACAGCATGCTGGCCGTGCAAACATGAGGATCTGAGTCTGGATCTCCAGAACCCACACAAAGCCGGATGCTGTAGCACAAGATGGAGCCAGAGATAGAAAGCCTGAGAGCCAACTAGCCTGGCACATACCATAATAAATAACAAGAAACCCTGTCTCCAGCAAAGTGTAAGGCGGGGACTGACACTCAAGGTTTTCTCACTCAGGTCCTTTCCAAGAATAGTATACAGTCTTAACTTCTAACCCATCTATGCCGCCTCCTGTGGGTGAATTTTTAAAGAAAGGTTATTTATTTGTGTGTGTGTGTGAATGTGTGTGCAAGTTAGTATTTTTGAGTGTATGCACATGCAGGCCCAAAGAGGATATTGAGTGGTATGTGGGTGCCAGGATCTGAACTGTGGTCCCCGTGATTGCTCTCTCCAGAGCTGTGTGCATAAATTTTTAACGCATACATCTTCGATTTTGTTTCTTCACTGCTCCAAATCTACTGTGTGGTTGCTTGTAGATGTTTGTTCTGTGAATCACTGTGTTAAATTTCACTGCATACTGTGCCCCAGTGTGTTTGCCCACACCACTGCTCATGGATTCAGGAGTTCTCATATGCATGTAACTTTGCAAGGAGAGACACAGGCTATAGGCATCCTCTCTAGGTAGTATGGGTCTTTGGGACAGATATCATTCAGGCTGCCTTGGGTACTGGCTGGTTGTAGCACTGCAGACAGGCAGGAGTCAGTAAGTGGGACATAGCCAGGGTACCTGTGGCCCCTTTCATCCCTCTTAGAATAGGTCTGTTGATAGCAAGAGGAGTCCTGAGGCATGAGCCTTTGGCTCAGTCATTACCTTGATAGGTGTCCTTGGTAATCACTTCCCAACTCTGGCCAGAACTTTTTCTTTTTTTCCCCTAAACTAGGTTTCTCTGTGTAGCCTTGGCTTTCTTGGTACTTGCTATGTAGACTAAGCTGACCTTGAACTCACAGAGATTCACCTGCTTCTGCCTCCCAAGAGTTGGAGTTAAAGGCATGTGCTACCACCTGCTTAAAAGCCTGAATTTTATATAACTTACCTAGGTGCTAAGGAGCCAGCCCACTCTCCAAGGTGCTTTGGACGTGTATATTCTCTGGCCCGGGAGTCCAAGGAAGCAGGCTTGTGTGGGCTGACTGCTGTCAATAAGCCTCGAAGAGTCTGAGGCTGGTGTCCCTGGCAGAATGTGCCAGTGTAGAGAGCAGCGTAGGTGGAATCCTGGTGGGATGCGAGGGTATAAAACTCAGAAGCAAATAACAGGTTTGAAAAGGAAAATCAATAGATTCGGAGAAGTAGCCTTACCACCAGCAAATTGGCCTGGCGCCGAGGCCTGCTGGGCTTTAGTGCAGGACCCAAGCTTCAGGCTGTTCTTGTCTCAAAGACTTGTGATTATTGTCAGTTCTTCTGGACTGGTGTCAAGCACTGCTGAGTCTCAGAACTGTGGGTACAAAGTCCAGGCAGTAGGAGGGCAGGAGAGGGCTAGGATACTTCCAGCAAACTCTGTCTTCTGTCCTTGGTGTATTGTTTCTCTGTGCTCAGGTGGTCATGGGGTCCTGCTTAGATCCCTCGGCCTCCGGTGCAGAGACCTGGGTCAGGAAAGGAGCCGCTCGGTTGGGAGGGAGCACCTGAGGTGCAGAGTGTATAGACTTGCTCTATGGTCTAGCTGTGACCTTCACCCCTGCAGGAATACTGAAAACAGCCAGATGGTCAATAAGAACAGCAGCAGATGTCCAGGGATGTAGCTAAGTTTGGAGAGCGTTTGCCTAGTAAATCAAGCCTCGTGCTCTATATTCTTACAATCCCAGCACTTGAGAAGTAGAGGCAGGAGGACCAGTTCAGGGCCATCCTCAGCTACATAGTAAGCTCAAGGCTAGCCTGGGCTACATGAGACCCTGAATTTAAAAAAAAAAAAAAACAATAAAAAAAAGCCACTCAAAAAACAACAGCAGTAACAAAACAACAAAACACAGGTGGTAGTACTTCCGTGTAATCCCACACTGGGAGAGGTGGAGATCATGAGTTCCACACTGGTTGAGGTTGCGATAGTTAAGGCTGTTGAATGAGACCTGTCTTAAAACCAACCCTCTGCCCCATCCCATCCCAACCAGAAAGAAAACAAAATCAAAATCCAAACCCCAGAAGAAGCTGTGGGGAATCCCTAGGTCCAGAGTGCTGACTCCAAGGCGGGAAAGAGTAGGTAGCAGGAAGCCAGGCTTTTCCACTGTGTCCTCTGGCCCCCCAGTCCCTTCTTCTCTGACACAGTGTTTTGTGGGACCAGAAGAACACAAGGCTCTTGGGTCAGACTGGCTGCCTGTGGGGTTGCTGGGACAGAGAGTGGTCAGCTGGAGTCCTAGGCTGCCCCAGTTCATGGCAGGGCGAGAGAGGCCCCGAAGCTCTGTGGACGGGTCCCAGGCCTTTCCCACCCTTGAATTTCTAGATGCTTTTGGAGGTCTGAAAGGTGTCAGTGAATGAGCCTCATTCACCCTGTTCTGACATCACTCAGGGCTGAGGACTTCAGATTCCCGTACTTTGAGATTCCAGGAATGGAGGTTGGTACCCCAAGGACTTATTGCCTGGCTTCCCGGCTCCAGCTCTATACCCTTTTGCCTATTCAGAGGACTTGTCCCATGCCAGGGCCTGCACAGGAGAAATGAATAAAGCCCCGTTCACTTGCTCTCCTCTCCTCCATGCTCCTTCTTTTCATCCTCCTGCTGTGGAGGTGGCTTAGTTGTGAGAGCTGGTCTCCTTCCCTGGGTTGTCTCAAGGGGAGCAGGTGGATGGTGGTGATCCCTCTCTAGCAAGGACACTAAGGCCCGGCTATGGTAGTGATTTGTGGAAATGCTGCAATCCATGGAGATAGGGCACGAGATGGAGAGATGGTCCTGTGGGTTGTACTGTCCTTGCAGAGGAGTGAGCGGAATATGGATGAATTCTACTTTTACTCACACACGGGACTCCAGATGTGCATCTACACTACAGCTTTGCACAGAAGCTCCCAACCTTAAAGGATGAGTCTGGTGCAGGGTGCAGGCAGGGGGCCCATGTGAGAGGTGTTTCTGGGTAAAGGTAGGAGGTCCCTGCCGGGACTGCACAGAAGGGTAGAGGAGCCAGTTAGGAGGTGAAACAGTATGGCCATTGTAAACAGTTATGCAGTAAGGTCCCACCTTACACCGGGTCGGGATCTAAAGAACCTAAAAGTGGAGAAGTCACTTAGAATCAAAATGATCCATACATAAGAACACACATCCACTTACTGTCTTCGATGGACCAGGCAGTCTCAGCTGCTGGACATACCACCCATTTCATCCTTAAATCTGCAATCAATTAACCTTAGAAGGTACCATTAAGCCTCCAACTCCTTATGTAACTGAGGAGCACCTTGAAATTCCTCTGGTCCCCCTGGCTCTGCCTGGATCCAAGAGTGCTTGGATTACAGGCTGGCACCACTATGCCCAGTTTGGTTTAGTGTATCCTAAGTGAACACTGACCAACTGGGCTATGTTCCAGCCTCTAATTCTTTATTACTGATTAAAAAACTGAGGCCTAGAGGCCCTGAGCCACTACCCCAGGCTGTACCTCCCAGGAGGGTGTGGGGAGGGGGACTTTAACCCAGCCAGAGTTCTCTCCAGGGTGGAGCACACATTGTTACCCTTGAGAAGACTGTTGATTCTGTGTTTGGGAGCACTTGAGGCCAGCACGCCCATGTTGTAGGGAAATACGTATCTTGAATGTCAATCTGAAATCAATTGAATGAGTATGTTAGCTGCCTCTGCTTTCTCTGATCAGGGTAGTGACAGGTCTCTCGTGGCTTCTGAGCAAGAGAGCTACATGACCTGCTCAGGCCTAGAAAGGTCACTGCTGGGTATAGGGCACAAGTGAAACCACCTTAGGGAGCCCAGGGAAGAAGCAGCTTGGCACCTTTGTGCCTAGAAGGCAGTTAGGTGTGCTGTGTGGAACCTGGTAACATCTTAGCAAACAGGGAAGCCTGGGTTATTTGGGGTTGGTAACATGGGGAGTTGTGATGAGTTTGGGGATCTTGTGAGACACTATGGAGAGGCTCACACCTAGGAATTGGACAGATGGCACAGCCAGCTGGCACTAGGGATTTCTGCAGAAAACCTACTGCCCTAGGAGCCCACCCCGCTTTAGGTAACCCCCTCTCTAGATCCTATAGACCTGTGCAAATCTTTGTGATTACAGGGCTAATGATGTAGCTTAAAAAGCACATACTAGCAGGAGAGTGAAAACGCCTAGCCTCAGAAATCAGCAAATAGATAATTTCGCAGTATCAAAAGCTCCCATGGCTCAGGCACGAAAATGTTAGCCCTGGTCAGGCAACTTAATGAGGAGGCTGAGAAGTATATTAAAACCAAATAGTTCCACAAATGTACATGCAACTCTAGCTGTTAAGGTGGCTCAGGTTGGAGTGGACCGGCCAGGCCGGTAGTTCTGGAATCAAGCCTCCTCTGGGTTCTAAATGTGACCTTGTGCGTGCCAGAAGCGATCTCTTGCTCAATAAAGTTGAGAAATTGCAATTGCTCACAGAGATGGTGTTGTCCAGATTCATTATTCTGGAAGATGAGGTGAGGTTAGGACCCTTTGAATTGTCCTGCCTTGGCTGACTGCATTGCCAAGATGCATATTTCTGTCACGCTCTGATTTCTCTGGGAGGTTTCTTACATTGTCAGGTCCTTTCTTCGGAACAATATCTCACCGTGTGCTGGGTCTAAGGTCGTCGCTCTGCAGAGGATGGACCGTGAAGGTTCTGGGAGAGAAGATCTAATTAAGGGGCTCTGCAGGTGCTCCAATAGACTGCTGCACTTCCTCCTTATTCCTGCTCTGAGATGCTCCTCACCTCACCCCTACCTCTGTGACCCACTGTCCTGGGATCCCTTTTGTTTCCTGAGGACAGTTAGAGCTGACACCGTCTAAGGATGTGTCTCTGCTTACTTACTTTGCTGGAGCATGAGCTAGCTCCTCACAGACCACAGTTAGGATGTGTCCATGGTCACGTGTGAAGAGCAGCTGCAGATCAAGATTTGGGTCCCTAAATTCTGTAGGGCCATCAACCTCAAGAGGAAGACATCCCACCCATTCTCTATTTATGGTGTGACTTTGAGAAAAATCTTGATTTTTAAGCTTCTTTATCTACAGGGGATACGCCAGGAACTCCTCTTTTGGAGGTGATCATCAAGTTTAGTACAGTGATGTCCAGTCAGTGCTGACCACCATGCCCTTGTAGAAGACCCTAGGTTCTATGCAGTCTTCTCCAAGACCAGGTGGCTTCTGCTCCCACCAGGTGAGGGCCCCAGAGAGCTGTGGTGTCTATGTTGACAGCATCACATGGCTGTTCTGACTCCTGACTGTGGCTCTGATGAGTCACTGACTAAATTAAAATAATGGATGTCTCAAATCAGAGCCTGTGTGTCAGTCATGAATTCTGCATTTGCAAAAAGAAACTTTATTTTTAATTTTAAGTGAATATTTTTTTTTCTTTTTCTTTCTTTTTTTTTTTTTTTAAACACTTTTTATTTATTTATTTATTTATTTTGCCTTGGTGTTTGCCTGGAACTGGAACTACAGACAGTTGTTAGCTGCCATGTGGGTGCTGGGAATCGAACCTGGGTCCTCTGGAAGAGCAGACGGTGCTCTTAACCTCTGAGCCATCTCTCCAGCCCCAATATTTTTTTTTCTTAAAATAGCAGACCAGCTTGTCAGCAATGAAAAGAGTTTCTTTTTTAAATGTTTATTCTTTGAGAATTCTATACAGTGTATTTTGTCATATTTATTCTCTTCCCCAGTGCCTCCCAGATCTCCCCCTCAGTGCCCCCCAGATCTATCCCCTCAGTGCCTCCCAGATCTCCCCCCAGTGCCCCCCAAATCAATCCCCTCAGTACCTCCCAGATCTCCCCCTCAGTGCCTCCCAGATCTCCCCCCTCAGTACCTCCCAGATCTACCCCTCAGTACCTCCCAGATCTCCCCCTCAGTACCTCCCAGATCTACCCCTCAGTACCTCCCAGATCTACCCCTCAGTACCTCCCAGATCTCCCCCTCAGTACCTCCCAGATCTACC